>LPNX010085685.1:0-44154 GCA_001517045.1 Pseudotsuga menziesii
TTCAAAGGGATACTGAAGGGTCGAATCCGTGCGATCTCAAGGCATATGGAAGGCCAGGAGTCATATGAGTCGGATCCAAGTCAAGGAATAGTCCAAAAGAATTTGGATTTATGCACTCATCCCGATGTACGCGACTATCGAGGGAATATCCGCATATGTACGCGGTTATCGGGGAAAAAGCCGCGTATATCAATATTATAATGTTTTTTGGGGATGATTAAGGTAACATCAAAAGATATAAAGTGGTCCAAAGGGGTTAATGAGTCTGCAGCGGGACAAGGGAAGGCCATACAATGTGTGATTCACCTAGTGTGGTGAAATCCGCTATAACAGCTCCCTATAGTCGACACAGACTCTCCATTTACCATTTTTCTTGGGTACAATTACGAGTGGGGAGACCCACTCATTGTCTGAAATAGGATATATGAATCCTACTTCCAAGAGTTTCTGAATTTCTTCCTTCACTATGTCCCTAAGATTGGGGTTCATTCGTCGTTGAGCTTGGAACATAGGCCAGGAGTCACTTTTAATATAAATATGATGGGTGCACAGGTTAGAGGGCATACCCCTCATGTCTGTATGCTCCCAGGAAAATGCCCCCTTGTGTTCTTTCAAGAGACTGATCAGGCGCTTCTGTTCATCTAAGGAGAGGATGGGGTTAATATTCGGGGTTTTTCCAGGCTCTACCTCAATGGGAATAATTTTCAAATTTTTCAATACTGGGATTATGTGTGTGTCACAGACTAGTGCTTCTTCTGTGAGATTTTCTTGTTCTTCCTTACCCAGAGTAATGTTCAGGATTTGATAAACTTCTTTATTGACTGAGGTGGGTTCACTGATGAAGTTATTAATGGCATCGTCTTCCGTTTCATCCTTAAAGGTTAAGGCTTTCCCTATAGTTAATAATGGCTGAACGCCCTCTTCTTCCTCTGGCTCCATCCATAAAGAAGTTTCAGCTTCTAGACTCGGCTGAGCTGGAGGATAGAGAGTGAGGTTCTTAGTCTCGGTGCCATATGATATGGTAATAAACCCAAATTGACAGCTGATTCAAGCATCAGCTATGGCTAACCAAGGCCTTCCCAAGATCAATGGGTGTCCTCCAACCTGCGACTTAGGTTGTAAAACCAGAAGTCAGCATGATACTCCCAAGAGTCAACTGAGATGATGAGATCATCCAGAATTCCTTCAGGTTTAATGGTGGATCTATATGCCAGTTCTAAAACAGTAGGGGTTGGCCTAATATTAGTGAGCCCAAGTTTTCTTATAGTTTCGATTGTCATGACATTAATCGCTGCTCCTAAATATACCAGTACGTTGGGTATCTGTGTATGCCCAATCTGCACAGTGACAGTGGGGTTCCCAGGGTCGTCATATTTGGGCAACAGGGTTTTTCCTGTTCTTAATGCAAATAATTTCCCTATGACATGGACAGTGGGAGGATCTCTGGGTTTCCTCCCTGGTTTCTTTGTGCACAGGTCCCAAACATTTCTAGCAGATAGGTACATCTTGAAGAGCTTGAAGGAGGGGAATTTTAACATAAATCTTCTTTAACTCTCCTAAGAGGTTAAACTGAGGTTGTCCCCCTACCCTTGGTAGCATTAATCTCTTGGGATACGGTGGTTTCCTAATCAGCTGGGTAGGCTGTGTATCGCTAGATTTATCATTTTTTGTTTCAGCCGTCCCATTAGTGGGATGTTCAACATCTTCAATGATGGGGGTCATATCGGATAGATTCTGTGGATTCATACCTTCTTCATGTACAAAGGGCGGAACATCTTCTATGATTACAGGCTCTACTATTTTTCCTGACCGTAAGTGAATATCCGTTGCAAGGCACATGAGAAAGGGAGTAGGCAGGCATGTTGACAGTCTCAAATTGATGGACTGTTTTATTGTTTGGGTTAGGATTAGGTTGAGTAGGCAGCTGAGGTCGTATCAGTATATTAGGGGCAGAATTTTTCTGCAACTGCAGCTGCGGCTGCTGATGAGGGTATGATATTGAGGATATTGAGGAGGGTATGGTTGCTGTTGATGTGGAGGTTGTTGAGGAAATTGGTTCCCTGGATGGAAATTTCTCCATCTAGGAGACCAAGAAGTTGGTTGGTGTGGTGGCTGAACCCAGGGATTCCATGAGTTATAATTTTGCATTGAAGGTTGAGAAGGGTTCCACTAAGAATAAGATGAAGGGAATTGTGTATTCACATTTTGCATATTATTCCAATTACTCATGTTATTCAAAAATGGAAACAAGTCCGGGGTCATACCTTGGTTTCGAGGTTGCCAAGGCTTCTTTTGTGCATTGAAGTAGGCCAGTTCCACCTCTAGATTTGATGCCTGTAGAATAGCATTCACTTGGAGAAGTGAGGGGCATTATTTTTTGTTGTGGTTCAGCTCACACAACTGACACACTTCTACCTTGTCAAGCAGGCAATCCTTCAAAGGGTGGTTCTTTCTACATCGAGGGAAAAACACACCTAGTGTGAGATCCTCTACTGCCTATTTTTGCTTTGCCCTCAGGACGTCAATTTTTGAGGAGATAGAGCTCATCATTTCTGTTTTGAAATTTTCAAGGAGTTTTCCTATCTCTGCACGGGTGGCTCCTCCATTAGATGACTTATGAGTTCTGTCGAAGACATCGCGTTCTAGCTTATCCCGTTTGTCTCTCATGTTATTCCTGGAAGATCCCCTGGAGTACCTTTTGCGTAATTCCACAATATTCTCGAAAGACTCCTTGGAGATATCCCCCTTTCCTAACAGGTTTAAAATATCTAGGCAATCATCCCTAATCCCATGAAGCAGGATTATCTTGAGCACATCTAACCCCATTTTTGTCCGTCCAGCTCTTTGCACATTGTATAAAAGCCTCTCTACAAAATATTCCATAATTTCGTCTTCCTTCTGCACCATTTTGAACAATTCTTCTCTCTTGTCCTTGGTGTTGCAATATTCCTGATATTTCTCCAGGAACTCCTGTTTCATCCTATCCCAATTAGTGATAGTTCCATCTCCTAAGTTCATGAACCAGCGTAATGCATTGTCCTTCAGAGTGGCAAGGAAGAGCATCAGCTTTTGTGCATCAATGACGTAGTCGTAGCTACGACAAAGAATATCAAACTCGAAAATAAATTCATGTGGATCCTCTGCCGCTTTTCCATGGAAGCGAGGCAACACCGATGGTGATATATTTTTCATAGGGGCCATTCCTTTCAGCTGCTGAATTGGGAACTGAAGTGTAGCCACCATTCCTTCAAGTGGGGAATGATCTTCATGATGATGGTTTTCCGCCGTTGCCTCTTCCTTTTCAGATTCATGTCTATTACTCATTCCTTCTTATGTTTTCTCCTCTTCATTCCTCTTTTCGTTCTTTTCTTCGTTATTTTCTTCGTTCCTTCCTTCGTTCTTCTCCTCATTCTTCCACTGATCAACAATCTTCTGATGGAACCGTGTTCTCTCTTCTTTAGTTACAACCTTCCCGTAAATGTGGTAGATTGGAATTCTATCAGTGGATCCTGTTGTACCAACTTTTTCCTCCTCTGCAGAGATATTTGAAAATGTCGCGGCTGCTCGTGTGTTCTCCACTGTGGATCCTGACGCTGGCACCCTGGGATCGATAGGGCATGTTCTGATAGGTGTTTCTTGATGGCAATCCCTGGTGGATGAATTAGTTTTTTCAACAATATCGTCAATGAATGTTCTTCTGCCCAATTATTGACCTCGACCATGACCTCGACCACCTGCACTGTCAGTATTTTGTGGGGTTTTGGGAGTTGGAAGATGATCACGCTTTATCCTTCTTGTATTCATACAACCCTAATCATTACAACAAAAGAATAAAAGAGACTGAATAGAAACAATTACAGGATGCAACTAATGATGGTGTTTAATTTTTATCCTCCCCGACAACGGCGCCAAAATGTTGGGCACCCAATATGCAAGTGAATTACAACTAACATACAGAGTATACAATATTTATTGTTAAGCCAAGGAAGTCTTGTATTTCAAGGATAACATGCAAAATATATGCTTAAACACTAAATTACGGTAATTGAACAATCCTATCCTCTGTTCGGCTATGCTCATCCCAAGAATCTACTTAATCTAGTTACCTTCTAAGGAATACAGTCACAATTACCTTCTGTTGTTCTTGATCTAAGAATGGAAAGATGAAAGTTACATCTAGATTACAATTGCAGAAAAAGGGAAATTATGTTTCAAACCACTTAATGATTAAACCAACTATCTTAATTTGATTATCCTAGAAATCCAATGACATAAATTGAATATTAGTCTAGAGATTCAAAATACAGAAATTGAGTTCAGCTGTTCTATGAATTCGAAGTACAGGAATGAAATTCTGCAATCATAAAAACAAGAGACAAGCTACAAGGATTCATGGAAACAACAAATAAAATATCTAAGGATGAATAGAGCTGTTATAGTTACAAACAATTTGCACGAGGAATAATTACCTACTCAGTCGACTGTCACACCATGCCACTATAGGTATCCAAGAGATGCAATCGTAAGACACTGTAAATCCACAACTTGTTACAACTTCCTACAAAGAAATAAAATTAACATAACATCACACAACAAAATAATTGAAATCCCTAAATTAACTCAGTGATCCCTGTGTAAGGCGGGCCCAGCCTTCACACAGAGATGCTGGATGAACACACATTAAAACCCTTTGATATGAAGTAACTCCTTGTATTAAAAAGGTAGACCAATTACACAATTCCTCCTCACAGCTAATACAATGAATTGATTATATGTTCAACAACCCCTGGTTCAAAATAGTTTTCCATATTTATACAATGTAAATCATAACATCCTATCCCTATTATGGGGCAGCCATGAAGATCTCTGATCTTCAGGTGCCCTAAATGACAATAGCTGTTACAAACATGGCAGGATGAAAGATAGGAAATATAGGGAAACTGTTAATTGACCCATGATTAATGATATCTTCATATCACAGCTATACACGAGCAGCAGCGCACTATTGACCTCCAAATCTGACGCATTCTGTTACAACTATATTTGTACAGCTTTGCCTGGGATAATACACGGGGACCGCATTCCTTGGGAAATGGTAGGATGGATGGTGATAAAATTGAGCAATGAATGCCCATCCTTTTCTTATCATGTTCAGTTCGATCTTCTTGTAGTCTATATATCTCAAAATACCTTTATGCCATCATATGTTAGCATATTGAGAGATATGAAGCCTTAATTATCACAATCATAAGTATTAATAAAATAAAACAATACCCAATCATACCTTGGTGGATTGAAGAGTAGAATGAGGGTAAAACATTTATTTGGCATGCTCAATGGGGTAGGATAGGACAAAAAGAGGTAATTAAGGATGGTCAAAAAGGGCCATTTCTGGGCCCAACACTAGCCATGGGGCTTGATGGTGCAGTATGGTGATCTGGTTTAGACTGATATGGGTATGAATCAGAATCATAGGTTGTGTGGCCTTCTGATGGTGTGGGAGATTGCTATGAGCGGCTTCGATAGTGTTGATTGAGTGTTCCAAATGGTGGTGGTTCACCTCTTAGGCATGAGGAAGAGTGTGGAGGATCAATTGTGTTAGATTTTATGCCTAAAACTTGGTGGGAATGATGTTTGGACCCTAGTTTTAGTGGCTTCCTATTGGCTACAGGTGGTCACTCAGCCACCAAGACTGCCAGAAGACAGCACTTGGATTTTTCCTCACATGTGTTTCTACTTAATCAGAAGGGGTCGTTGCCCATTTCGCTTGGAAATTACTCTCAGCGGCCAGCTACTTTGGGGGTCCTGTGGTACTCCTCACAATGAGTTTCTGGGCAATGCCCAAGTACTTCCCACAATTGAAGCAGTCAGGGACTTATGTCCTCAAAGACTGCAGAGTTGTTTGTACTTAGTGTAAATTGGTAAATTTTAAGGCTCACTCAGCATCATGAACTGAGTTGGGTTAATTAGTTGGTATGGTGTATTTGTTTGTTTGTTTTTCTGGTATTTGGTTGCTACAAATGGTTTATGAATTCATCATGGTAGAGTTCATGTCATTTTGTATGCATGCATTGAATAATAATAAATTGTGAACAAATACAGTGTTTAACCCTGAATGTGTATGGCCTAACTAGATGTCTACCTCACACTTATATTCCTCTTCAACCAAGAGAAGGTGTTGGGCTCTCAACACAATGGAACTAGGCCCATCCGTAGATCCTCAGGTCACCTCCTGGATGCAAGGTTTGTCAACATGGAGGATGCTTAGTGTCGTGAGAATCCCTCCTTCTCTACCCCCTCTACCTTCTAGGTCATCCCGTTTTAATGGTTTGGAACAATATAGTGGAGTGCCTAGATCTATACGAGCTTGCCCTTCGTCGTATCCCAAAATACCCCGGAGGGTGATGACTGGGTAGAGGAGGAAGGGGAAGCAAGACAATTAATTTTAGGTTGATTTTAGTTAGGATAGGTTCATTTGATTAAGCCATTAACATTTACTTGGCATTTACACATTGTGTGTAAAAGAAATTGCATGAAATTGAAACAAAAACTAAAATTAACTTGCAATGCTGGACAGAGGCGGCTGAGCCGCACTGACAGTCCCTATGAAACTGAAATTTAACCTCTATTAAACTTGAATTGAAGTTCTGTTTGACAGGCCGCACATTTCTGATCAAATCTCGTGAGGGGGCCGCAATATTTTTTTAGAAACAGGCGAGGGGGTCGCACAGAATGCAAAAACAGTCGTAGACTGAGTTTCTAGGTTGAAGTCACAATTATCGAGGATTAAGTGCACCTTGGGCGCACCTGTTTTCCTATTAAGTGCACCCTCACCTCACTTTTGGCCCCGATAAGAGCGCTCTGCCGGATTTGGGGTTTTTTATGAGGCAGATTCAGATCTGGCCGACAATAACTTGTGTTGTGGCCAATCTGACTCGGTTTTTCCTAGCAGAGGCTTCAGCAGTACTAAAAATAGAAAATAAACTGAATCTAAAGTGGATTTAACAGGATATTTTTGAAAACTAGGGAAAAAAATTAAAAAACTTGCAAATTAAAAATTTGGACCAGGGATCCTGTGGGATCGACCTGGTATGGTCGCCAGTTTTCTAGCGGGGATTTCTCCATACTATAGGGGCAGGAATGGCTCCCTTCTATCTATAGGATAGAAGGTTAGGTTCCTGCTAGTGGGTAAATGCAAATAAAAACGGAAACAGAAATGGACAGAACAATAAACTAAGCTATGAACAGAAAGAAGAGAGAAGCAATGGTGAACCCCTCTACAAACACAAGTTAGGGTTTCGCCTCCAAAGACTTGCAAACAAATCCTAAGCTATAGTAAAACCTGCAAAAAAATATTAAATATAAAACCTGCAAATGGAAACAAGGGTTAGAAAGCAAAGAAAGAAAATAAACAAGACATGAAAGACAAGCTATACCTTCTCTGGTGGAAATGGGCCACCATGCCCTAGCTTGTGGAAGCACCTCTCTTGGATGGGGAGATTTGGCTCAATGGGAATGGAGGAGAGGGAGTGGGTGGCTTGAGAGGCAAAGGTGTCTCAAGGCATCCATGGGCAACATAACAATATGCAAGGGAGAATTTGTTTGAGAGTGACCCCCCAACCTCCTTTTATAGCTTTTTTAAGGGGTTTTTAGGGTTTTAAGCCCTTGGTCAGGTCTTTAGCCCCTTTTTTGGGATTTTAGCCCCTTTCGCCATAACATTAGCTCCTTTTATGGTTTTAGCTGCTAGGAGACTATTTTGGGCTCCTTTTGGGGTTTTTAAGCCCTTTTCTTCATCCTTTAGCTATTTTGAGGGTGTGGGGGTCTAATGGAGTGATATCAGGGCCGTGAGATGGTGTCCTTGGGTGGTGTAGGCCATTGAGAGCTGAGTGGGGGATTTTTGGGTTAACAGGTAAGATCTAAATCTTTTGTATTTCCATTTTAGGTTCTCAGTTAAGATGTCTCATCATACCAAGCTTGATGAAAAGCTTGAGGGAGCTGTTAACTTTTGAGCTTGGAAGTATAGGATCTTCCTGGTCCTGGAAGAAAATGAGTTGGACTTCTATATCCATGAGGAGGTTCCAGTTCTAGAGGGAGATGAGACCAAGGCCTTACATAAGAAGAAGTTGGTTATGGCAAAGAGGATCATTGCAGATTCTATCAAGGATCACCTCATTCCATAGGTGTCCTCCCTCAAGACACCTAAAACCATGTTTGATGCTCTAACCAAACTATTTGAAGGGAAGAACATCAATCAAAAGATGACTCTAAGGAACCAGTTGAAGAATGTCAAGATCCAGAATGAGGAGACCATCCAATCATACTTTGCAAGGGTATCCCAGATCAAAGAACAACTAGAAGCTGTAGATGAAGAAGTGGAGAATGCAAAAATTGTGATGACAACATTGAATGGCCTCCCTATGTCATGGGATTCTTTCATCCAAGGAATCTGTGCTAGAAAGAAGTTGGTCAAGTTCAGTAGATTGTGGGAAGCATGCTCTCAAGAAGAAGCTCAGATAGCTGCTTGAGAAGAAAATATGGGAAGTGAAGATCAAGCTCTCATAGTACACTCCAAGAAAGGAAGAAGGGAAAATCATCATCACCAAGGTTCAGAAAAATAACTTTTTAAGAAGGGATCCATCTAGACTCTGATGTTATACATGCGATGAAATAGGACACTTTTCTAAAAACTGTCCCATGCATAAGAATGGATCCAAGAAGAAGTGGAACTCCAAAAGAAGACATCATGCTCACACTGCTGAGGATGATGATCCTCCCAGGAAGAGAGAAAGACAAGAAAGTGAAGACTCTTCAAGTGAAGATGAATATGTTATGATCTCCACTCTCACGGAAACTATCACTCATGGAAGCAAAGATTGGCTTATTGATAGTGTGGATTCCAAGCACATGATAGGGTCCAAGGAATCCTTTGAGAAACTATCCAAACATAATTCACCCCATAAGGTGAAGCTTGGGGATGACTACCAATATCCCATAAAAGGTAGTGGTGAATCCTCCAACAAGCTAGACTCCGGAAAATCTATAAAAATGAAAGATGTCTTGTTTGTACCAGGACTGAAGAAGAATCTTCTATCTATATCAGCATTGGATGCAAAAGGCATGAGGGTTGCATTTGTAGATGGCCAAGTCCTCTTGTGTCCAAGAGGAAAGACTATTGATGATGCAATAGTGATTGGAGAATAAGAAGGAGGCTTATACAAGCTAAAGGGCCATCCAGAACATGCTATGGTCCATGACACAATAGAGCCAAATGAACTTTGGCACAGAAGGCTTGCACATGTGCACTACATAGCACTACCACTAGCAAGAAAAGCTATTGAATGTCTTCCATAAATTCAAGGAAAACATGAAGGGGTCTACAAAGGATGTGCAAAAGGAAAGAATACAAAGAAGACATTTCCAAGTAGTGAGAGCAAGGAAAAAGGAATCTTGGAAATCATCCACTTTGATGTATGCAGACCAAAGTCATCAAGTTCACTAAGAGGGTATGTATGCTATGTCTCTTTCATTCATGACTTTTCTAGGAAGACATAGATTTACTTCATGAAGAACAAAGATGAAGTTTTCAGCAAGTTCAAGGAATTCAAAGCCTTGATCGAGAACCACACAGAAAAGGAGATCAAGACCCTTCGATCAGATAATGGCGGAGAATTCATATCAAAAGAATTCAAAGACTTATGCAAAGAATCAGGGATTAAGAGGGATTTGTCCACTCCTTACAATCCACAACAAAATGGGCTTGCAGAAAGGAAGAACAGAACCATCATGGAAGCTGCAAGAGCAGTGCTTCATGATCAATATCTTCCTATGCATCTATGGGAAGAAGCAGCCAGAACATCGGTGTATGTACAGAAATGTACTCCACATAGAGTACTTGAGAACAAGACTCCCAAAGAAGTATTCTCCGGCAAGAAACTAGAAGTCAACCATCTCAAAATATTTGGTTGTCCAGTGTACATACACATACCAAAAGAAAAGAGAATAAAACTAGATCCTTCAGGAAAGAAGGGTATATTTGTGGGATACTCTGAAAGCTCGAAGGCTTATAGAATATACTTCCCAGGATTCAAGAATATTGACATCGGCAGGGATGTAACATTTGATGAAGACACAGCTTCCAACAAATCCAGAAAGAGACCAGCTGAAGATACTGAAGAAGTAGAAGCACCCAGAATTCATGATACAACCATGAATGAAGAAATTCAAGAAGAAGATCGTGAATTTAAAGAACCACAAAGACCTATAGATCCACCTCAGGAGAAGAATCCTCACAAGAGGAAACCTAATTGGGTACGATAGATTATCCAAGGTGCGGAAAGATATGGGGCTCCATAAGAGAATCATAGAGAAAGAAAGAGAACCAGATCTTGTTCTGGATATGTATCTTTACTATGTGATGTTATCAATAAAGAACCTTCCAACTATGAAGAAGTGGCTGAATAGAAAGAATGGAAGGATGCTATGTTCGAAGAGTATCAATCGATCGTGAAGAATGATGTTTGGGATGTTGTCCCAAGACCAGAAGGGAAGTCAGTTGTAACTTCCAAATGTATCTACAAGATCAAGCATGCTGCAGACGATAGCATTGAAAAATATAAGGCAATATTTGTGGCTCGTGGCTTCTCACAGAAGGAAGGAATAGATTATGAAGAAACCTTTGCTTCTGTGGCCAGATACACTTCCATCAGAACAGTACTTGCTTTGGCTGCAGTAATGAAATGGAAGATACACCAAATGGATGTCAAGACTGCTTTCTTGAATGGTGTAGTAGAAGAGGAAGTGTATGTAGAACAACCAATTGGTTTTGAGACACATGACAAGGAGTCTCATGTGTGCAGATTGAAGAAATCCCTGTATGGTTTGAAACAGGAACCCAAGACATGGTACGACAAAATTGACAGCTTTCTATCTAGTTTGGGCTTTACCAAGAGTAAAGTATATTCCAACCTTTACTACAAGGTTGAAGATGGCAACCCAGTGATGCTTCTACTATATGTAGATGATCCGTTTGTAACAGGTATGGATGGGTTGATTGCTGATACAAAGAGAAAGCTTGTTGCCGAGTTCGAAATGAGGGACTTGGGTATGATGCATTATTTTCTAGGTATGGAGGTATGGAAGAATGCGGATGGAATCTCCCTCGAAAAAGGGAAGTATGCAGTAGAGATCCTGAAGAGGTTTGGGATGATGGACTGCAAGGCTATGGCCACACCTATGGCATCGAACCTGAAGCTATTGAGTGATGCTTCATCAGAGATGGTTGATGCCATGATGTATCATTAGATGATTAGGTCCTTGATGTATTTGACGAACACAAGACCAGAAATTTGCTTTGTTGTGAACACCTTGAGCCAATTCTTGACAGATCTGAGACATGTTCACTTGATTGCTACAAAGCACATTCTGAGATACCTAAGAAGTACAATTGATTATGGGCTCAAGTATGAGGCAAATCAGAATATTAACCTAGAGGATTATGTTGATTTAGATTGGGCAGGTAGTGCCATCGATAGGAAAATCACTTCAGGTTGTTGCTTTAGTATGGGATCAGGTGTGATCTCTTGGTTTAGAAAGAATCAATCTTGTGTGGCACTGAGTACAGCTGAAGCAGAGTATGTCATAGTTTGTTCAGCTAGTTGTGAGTCAGTATGGATCCAAAAGCTACTGTCTGATTTGTTTGATCTCTAGATCGATGCTACTTACATACATTGTGACAACCAGAGTTGCGTAAAGTTTTCAGAGAATCCAGTGTTTCATGACAAGTCGAAGCATATATAGATCAAGTTCCACTATATCAGGGATATGGTGTAGAAGGGAGTAGTGAAGCTCTAGTATGTTGCGATGGAGGAACAGATAGCTGATGTGTTGACGAAGCCATTGACTAGGGTGAATTTCGAGTACTTCAGGGAGAAGCTTGGTGTTATCTAGATTGAGGTTTCCTCCAATGGAAAGTGATGAGACCCATAGCCATTCTGACATGGTGAGAGGATTGGTTCCTTCCATGGTTAAATGTAAGGGTTGAGCCATTTTGTCATGGTGAGAGGATTGGTTCCTTCCATGTTAGATGTGAGTGCTGGCCATTCTATCGAGTAGGACAGATGTAAGGGCAACTGCCATTCTCTTGGAGAATGGAGGCACCTGGTCAGTTACCAGGTAGCTTAGTCTGGGACTGGGGGCCATTCTGATATGACTGTAGGATTGGTTCCTACAGGATAAGATTTGAGTGCGCGCCTTTTCAAACATGCATGTTGGATTGGTTCCTCGCATGTGTCGGATGTAAGTGCAGAGCCTTTCTTCAATCATTGGTTGATCAGATATAAGTGTTGAGCCTTTCTTTGATCACTGGTTGATCGGATATAAGTGTTGTGCCTTTATTCGATCATTGGTTGATTAGATATAAGTGAAATTTCCTTTCTTCGATCATTGGTTGATCAGATGTAATTGCAAAGCCTTTTGGCATGGAGGATTGGTTCCTCACATAGCCAAGTGTAAGTGCTGGGCCATTCCGATCATTGGTTGAACGGATGTGAGTGTTGGGCCTTTCTGATGTGATTATAGGACTGGTTCCTATATGATCAAATGCGAGTGTTGGGCATGCCTTTCTGACAAGTAGGTCATATGTAAGTGTTGGGTGGGCCATTCTGACTTAAGTGTAAGATATAACCGTTTAAGAAGACCTACATGGTGGCTACGCCTGCATCCAGCATGAAAAAGGGTTGGCTTTGTAGAACTTCCTGCGATGAGAAGAATCATGAGATAGAACCTATAAAGATTTAGTATTGATGATCCAGCAGAGATGATCCAGATCAAGGGATGATTCAGATCCAAAGATGATGCTCCAGAGATGATCCAGATCAAGTGATGATCCAAATCTAGTGATGATGATCCAGATTCAAAGATAAACATGACTTGAAGACAAATAATACTTGAAGACAAAGATGACTTGAAGACAAACAAGACTTGAAGATGAACATGACTTGAAGATATAGATGACAAGATGATTCAGAGAAGAAGACCAGTGATGAAAATTGTGTCAAGAGAATACCTTCCTACTTAAGAGGGAGTGTTGATGTAATTGTAACTTCAGAATGTATTTCACTTGTATTTATTATCTATTGTAACCCGATGTTTATTTCGAGATGTACTTGTGTCATGTCATGCCCCGATGTTCCTATTGGGAGAATCTATAATGTAAATAAGTCATGTCAAATCATTGTGGGTAGCCTTCCTATTGTCTAAGGGTTAAAGTCCCCGCAGTTCTGGGGCACTAGGGTTATTAGACTCTCCTAGTGAGGTAAGCCCTATTAGGGTTTTATTCATGTTGGGAATTAGTATAAATAAAGAGGTGACCTCTCTATTTATCACACATCTCATCTACACTCAGTTGTAGCACATAGCTGAGGAAGAGAAAGACACTGGGGAAAGAGGAAAGAGCTTACAGCTCTTGGGAGATTGTCTTACTATTTTTGGGTTTCAATTTGGTGCTGATTCTATCTCTGAGGAAGTTGCGGGGTTTTCACCATGTATGGTTTCCCCGAGGAAAAACACGGTGTTCATTGTTTCTTGTGTTTGATTGATGTGCTTGTTGTTCTCTCAGTTTAAAGATCCTAATGTTATGCTAGCTTAATGTTAAAATCTAACAATGACCCCTATAGTGAATAAAATCCCTATGCTAGGTCAGTCCCCTCCTCCTTATTAGTCGATTGGGGTAGGTATACTACAAGACTCCACCCTCATGGGTGTGTTTCCGTCAGCCCCTCATAGTATAGAAGTGGTGATAGTAAATATGATTTCCACAACTAGATATAGTACCAAGGGTAAATAAATTGTTGAGTCATCCTCCCTTGGCCCACATGAAGCAATGTATGATGCTATCCAATCCATTTCCGATGACTATGTTGATGGTATTCATCTCGTGGATTCGGATCCTTACCACGTACCTTACTGGTTAGAACCCTCTCTTCCCACTCTAGATTATCTCACAGATACTTTTCTTTTAGATGAGTCCATCATGGAGATCATGAGTGAGAGTGAACCTGTCTGGGAAGATCATCATCATTGATCTTCTTTTCTTTCCAACGCCACTTCGGTGGGTTTTGATCTTGAATCACTTATCAACACAAATATTGTCACCCATCTGCAAACACCGGTATTGTTGAAAAATACTGAATCCAAAGGAAATCCATGCAGCATTACTAAAACAACCCCAATTGACATATCAATCAAACCTGGAACCGTTGAGCATGTTCACGTAGGGCAGAATTGCTCAACGGAAGAAACTGAAGCATATAGAGCATTATTCAAAGAATTTCAAGATATTTTTTTCTTGGACTTATGAAGAAATTCCTGGGATAGACTCGTCTATTATG
Organism: Pseudotsuga menziesii; assembly: GCA_001517045.1. Classification (NCBI taxonomy): domain Eukaryota; kingdom Viridiplantae; phylum Streptophyta; class Pinopsida; order Pinales; family Pinaceae; genus Pseudotsuga; species Pseudotsuga menziesii. The sequence goes on from LPNX010085685.1 coordinate 14,388, forward strand.
GTTCATGAAATTAAAACCTATCCCACAGAAAAACATGTCAGGAAGAAATTGCATCAAGTCCATCCCTGGAGGGCTGTGGCTATTAAATCTGAGGTAGAAAAACTTCTTAAGGAAGAATTCATTTATCATGTACCCCTAATGGAATGGGTATCTAACATTATCCCTGTGAACGAAAATCAGGGTACCATTAGAGTCTGCGTCGATTTCCAAGACATGAACAAAGCTTGTCCCAAGGACAAGTTTTTGACTCCGCATATCGCTCAGATTATCGACAACTGTGATGGAAGTGTCATATTCTCGTTCATGGATGACTTTTCTGGCTATAATCTGATTGAGATATTGCCCACCGATCAAAACAAAGCAACATTTATCTATCTGTGGGGAAATTTTTCCTAGAGAAAGTTACCTTTTGGCCTCAATAACGCCGGAGCTACATTCCAGCGTGCCATGTCCTACGCATTTCACGATATTAAGAACATTGTTGAGCTGTACCTTGACAATATCCTAGCACATTCACAACAAAGGGAAGACCACCCTAGGCATCTTAGATACATTTTTCTGAGATGTCGTCATTATAAAATACAGCTTAATCCACATAAATGTGTTTTTTTCTTTGAAACGGGATGTCTCCTTGGCTTTGTGGTTTCGAAGGATGGCATCCGGATTGATCCACTGAAGATTTTTGCTATATTGTCCCTACCTGCCCCAACAAATATTGTTGAACTCCAAATTTTGCAAGGGAAGGAAAACTTTCTCCCCCGTTTTGTTTTCAATTTCGCTGAGAAAATGCATGGTTATATGTGTCTCCTGAAGAAGAACATTCCATTCTTCTGGGACCAAGCCCAGTGAGCCTTTGATAATATCAAGCAAGCTCTGACTCATTCATCTGTGATACACCCCAACTTTGATTATTCAAAGGAATTTCTCTTGTATGTTTCTATTTCCATTGCTAGCATTGGAATGGTTTTAGTGCACGAAGATCCCAATGGTCAGGGTCACGTGATATATTATGCCAGTAAGAATCTCATTGATTCTAAAACCTGATACTCACGTGTGGAGAAGTTAGCATTAGCTACGGTCATTGCTGTTAAATTTTTTTGTCATTACATATTTCTTTGCACGACCACGGTACTTGCATATCAGAACCCTATATACTACATCCTAACTCGTCAGGTACTGGGGGGAAGATATTCCTGTTGGATTGTCATCCTACAAGAATTTGACCTTGAGTTTGCCAAGGCCACTTCAAAGAAATCATTGGTATTTGTAGAGATAATGTGTGACCTTCCCTATTCTTTGATGGATACTGAGCCCAGTGATTCATTTCCAGATGAATTATTGTTCTTGATAAGCACAACAGACCCATGGTATGGAGATTTAATCATTTACCTCTAAACTCAAAGAATTCAGCCCAATATAACCCGTGACGATCATCTCTATATCCATCACCACGCGAAGTACTGGATTATCTTAAATGATACATTGTATAGACGTGGTATCAATTCCATTCTTCGATGGTTACACATGAAGAGGTTGAACAGGTCCTTAATGATTGCCACTCTGGAGCATGTGACAGTCATCTTTCTGGGATGGATACGACCTAGAAAATCCTTAACACTGGCTATTTCTGGCCTTCAATCTTCAAAGACTACCATGAGGTTGTTAAGAATTTCCCACCCTGCCAATATTTATATCCGAAAAAGCGCACCCACCTTGCTCCTTTACACCCTATCATTGCAGTTGGCCCTTTCTCCAAGTGGGGAATTGACTTTATGCATTGTAATCCTACCTCAGCCGAGGGGCATGGTTACATCATAGTAGCAATTGATTATTTCACAAAATGGGTTGAGGCTATGCCTACATATATAGAGGATGGTAAGACTGCCACCCTCTTCTTATTTAATCACATGATAGCTAGGTTTGGAGTCCCACAGTCTATAGTCACTGACCATGAATCACATTTCCAGAATCAGATGATGACCGAGTTAAGTACCAAACTGAGTTTTCGCCATGAAAACTAAACTCCTTACTATCCAAAGGCTAATGGTCAAGTCAATTCCATTAACAAAGTTTTAAAAACCATGCTGCAGAGGATGGTTGGAGATCATAAATCCAATTGGAACCTGAATCTCTTTTTTGCTCTTTTGGCTTATAGGATTTCAGTAAAAACAACGATTGGGTTCACATAGTTCCAGTTAGTTTACAGACTAGAAGTTGTCCTTCCTATCCAATGCTAGATTCCATCACTGAAACTTGCAGTAGAACTTCTACCAAACACTTCCACCGAGGAAGAGAGATTTCTATACCTAACTAATCTTGATGAAACCAGAAGAGATGTCACCTTAGCTAATGAGCCACATAAGAAACACGTTAAGGCATAGTATGACAAATTTGTTCAGCCTTGAGCTTTTGATGAAGGTGACCTAGTTCTGACCTACGATCAGAAACACGATAAACTAGGTAAAGAGAAGTTTGAGTCAATGTGGTATGGTCCCTTTGTCGTCAGGAAAGTTTTAGAGAAAGGAGCTTACGAGCTCGTGGATTATGATGGGATACCCTTCAGGAAACCTCGCAATGGGTTGTACCTAAAGAGGTACTATGCTTAAGCATTTTTTGTATGGTACCTTGTATATATGTATACTATTGTATTTCAGTGTGTTGTGTCTTGATTCAGTATGGTGTTGAGTTTAGTGTCCAAGCTGTTTATACCATGTTTTGGTTATGCAGGTCGGATGGATTTTTACGGCTTCGCTGATGGTGCTTTCCATCATACCCTGAACCTTACTTCAGCTGTTTGGGTTCTATATTCCCTAGATCATGACTTGATCAGTTCAGGAGTGGTTTGTATTGGTATCTCTACCAAAAACATCACCGAGTATCAGGCAGTAATAGGTCTACTAATTGAGGCTGCATCTCGAGACATTCATGACTTTGTAGTGTTTAAGGATTCACAATCAGTGGTTTGTCATTTAAATGTCTATACCATCACAAACCCTATACTCCTCCATTTGTTTCAAAGAGTTCATTTATTAGAAAGGTCATTCGAGTGTATCACTTACAGGCATATCCCAGGATCAGATTATACAGTTGCTGATTCGTTGGAAAACTACATCCTAGACTGGTATATTTCCCATTCATAACTTGCAAAATAAACATGGTTCATTGTAAAATAAACTGTAAATGACACATAAAACTCATGTAAATATGATTTCCATTTGAGACATATAAACACCGGTAACAAGTCTGTGTATATATATATATATATATATATATATATATATATATATATAAAGTGTTTTTTAAAACATATAAACATCTCGTCTAATGATTATATCATTAGAATGGGGTTGAATAATTCTATAACCTTATACATCTTCAGAATATCCAACAAATATGCACTTTTCACTTTTAGGCTGCAATGCTTTTTTGTTTTTCATCCGGAATGTGAGCCCATGCTTCACTACCAAACACATGGAAGTGACTTACATCTTGTTTAATTTTACTCCATGCTTCTTTCAGTGTGAGACCTTGTAAGGCTTTAGTGAGGGTGTGATTAACTATGTAATTTACACAATTTATGGATTCAGCCCAAAATTGAACACTAAGTCCGTTATATTGGATCATACAATTAGCCATTTATTTTAAAGTGCGGGTCTTTTGTTAATCTACACCATTTTGTTGTGGTGTATATGGAACAGTGTGTTTTTATTGGATTCCTTATTCAGTGCAAAAAGTAGTGAAATTTTTGCTAACATATTCTCCTTCATTGTCAGATCTTAACTTAATAATTTGATGACCATATTGTTTTTCAACAAGGGCCTTGTAGGCCAAGAACATCTTAAATACCTCTTAAGTTTTAGGAAATAAACCCAAGTGCATATAGACTAATCGTCAATGAAATTTAATAAATATTTGAAATCAGAAAAGGAAGCAGATGGAAGAGGACCACACAAGTCACTATGCACAAGATCCAAGGGAACCGAGGCGTGCCAAGGGGCACATTTGTCAAAACTGTCTCGATGATGTTTTCTGAGTACACAACCAAAACACACAACATCCTTACAAGATACCATCGGAAGACCTGTCACCATATTATCTTTACATAGTTGTTGCAATGAGCGATAATTTAAGAGACCAAATCGCTCATGCCAAAGTTTTCTGAAGTTATCACTATGAGAAACAAAAACTAAAGGAAAATGTGATGACCCAAAGTTGTTAATTTTCTACAACCTGGTAATATCATCCACAATTTCGGTAGATAGGACATGTTGAGGATCTTTAAGATACTTGATTACAACTTGGTGAGGTGTAAATGTTACAGTTTTACCTTCGCCAGAATGAGTGATTTGATAGACTGACAACAAATTGCAGGAAATTCTTGGAACACATAGTGCATCACTAAAATGACCATTTTCTACTGGAACTATTCCAGAAGGCTACAACACTTAGAGATCTATCATCACCAACAAATATTTGTTTGGTGTTACATTCATGCATAGTAGAAAAGATGGCTTGATTCTTAGCCATATGATAAGATCCTTTAGAATCAATGAGCCATTCATTTTGAGTAGAAGAAGAAGATGCAGTAGAAGAATAACCAGAAGCACAAAGTGCATGCCCATTAGAGGTATATTATGAAGACGAATCTAGGATGATGTGGTGCTTCTTCATTGCTTCTTCCAAGGATGCCATCTTCTTGAAACACTTAGATTCATTATGATTATCTTTCCCACAATAGTTGCAATGACGCTCAGTCTTCTTTCCTTCGAGCTTGGATCCTTTGTCATTTTTTAAAGAAGGAGCTGACTAAAAGGGTTTGGGACCCTTGTTTGGCTTATTATTGTGAAAATTTTGTTTCTTGGGAGGCTTGGACTTTTCTTTATGTTGGGACAATAAGGCTTTCCCAGATGTATCTACATTGCTAATCATTCCAAGATGGATGAGCTTATCTTGCTCTCTAATCAAGGAATCACAAAAGGATTCAAGACTAGGATCTTGATAGCTTGCTAGATTCAAGGATTCTTTCATGGAGTAAAATGTAGATACAAAAATAGAATATGCAGTCCCAAGTTTGGAAAGAATATGATAACTGCTTTGTTTGTCTTCTCTCTTAATCTTACATTATTCACATAAGAGTATAAGAGTTTTGTACTTAGATAAATAATCTTGAATGCATGAAAAATCACTTGTATTTAAATAAATCTACTCATTTTCGAGTTGATGACCTCAAATTTCGTTGTGTTTACCAAACACAGATTTCAACTGTTCCCAAGCTTTATCAGGTTCATCAATTCAAAATATGTGGAATTTCAAATCAGTAGAGATTGACATCCCATTAAATTTTCATGTCCCAAATTTTCCATTGGGTAACAATGGCCTAATCACATTTTCCATATTCATGAGATTTTGTCAAATTGATGCTAAGGGTCAAATAATTGCCAAGGAAGAAAATTACTAGTTTCCTAGGTTGGGGGTGGAAGCTTTGGGATTTGGAATAAGGGGAACAATAAACGATGTTCAGAAATTAGAATGGAATGCATATTTAATAATGGAGCTTATTAAATAAATACAAGAGAAATATGAACTGGCAATGGAGCATGGAGACACATGGAGACTATGGGGCCCACACAAGCTAGAAATTATGTGCCACGTGGCATCCTCCTCTTGCAATTTCAAATCCATGGGAAAAATAAATATTATTGGATGATTTATAAGGATAATAAACTTGTAAATATACATCAATGGTCAAATTTGGAAGGAAATGTAACTTACATGGGAGAGGAAGAGTCATTTTGGATCTAGTGAGACACTTGGACTAGATTCTCTAGCTCTATGACAACAATGATGAAGATGCTATGACACCTATGACAAAAATCACATATCAAGGCTGACATATGACATATATGACATTTCAGGTTGAAGTAGAGCATCCAAGAGGGTGCTCATGCGATTTGGGGAAGCTCAATGGGTTCGTACTCAAATTGGGGGAAGATGGAAGGCTAGGAAAGGGAAGACACATGGAAAATATTGAGCTTGCGCCCAAATTCGAATTGCCTTGAGTTTGTGGATGGATTAGTAACCTTATAAGGCTAAGGATGTTTATAAAATATAGGAATCAACCAAGAGAATGGATTTTGTTCATTTGATAAATTGTCATTTGTGAATTGTGAGAGCTAGTGGATGACTAGTTTTATTGCCTTAGCCAATTTCAAGGGTGAAATATTCCCATCCAAGTTGGCATTTGGAGAGGATACTCAGGTATTTCATGGATATTTAATGGAGTTTTATTTTTAGTTTTAAGCTACAGGGAAGCTCGTGGTTCCTTCTATTGCAGAACTTTCTCTCAACCATTTCCAGTTTTTATGGCATATTCTTGCTCACGGAGGGATTGTGCTTTGGGTGAGCTATTGATTTCTTTGGGGAAGATTCTAATTGTTGTATTTTTATCATTTAAGCTAGAATTATCTTAGGATATTTAACTGAGAGAATAACATGCACAGCAATAAACACAAGAGACAAGAGACACAAAGAATTTTCCTCGGGGAAACCATAAAGGAGAAAACCCCGCAACTTCCTCAAAGATAGAATGAGCACCAATGGCAGCGGTAAAACCTGAAAACAGAAAATATGATCTCCATAGCTTGTTCTCTCTCTCATACTTGAGAGATATTCTCCTCTCTCACGCATGCTCCCCAATGAGTGAGTGTGTGTGTGTGATAAATAGAGAGGCTCACTCTATTTATATTCTTTCGTTCACTTAATGTCTACTTTAACATATCGGCCCCACTTAACAATTACTTACGTGAGGAAAAATCTATAGGAGAGTCTAATAACCCTAGTGCCCCACAAATATGGGGGCTTTTCCCTCTGATCAACAAGTAGGGTTAACCTTGACACAAATGTGGGGACTATTGCCCCGACTTACAATGGAGGGTTAACCTCAATGAATTTACATGACTTGTTTACATTATTGAATCTCTGAATCAAAACATCGGGGCATGACATGACTCAATTACATTATAGATACTTCCCAGAATAAACATTGGGGTACAATACATAAGATATACAAGTGAATACATTCTGAAGTTACAAATACATCAACACTCCCTCTTAACTAGGAAGGTATTCTCTTGACACAATTTATCAACACAAGTCTTCTTCTCTATATCATCTGGATCATCATCAAGTCATCTTCGCCTTCAATTCATCTTCATATTCAATTCATATTCATTGTCAAGTCGTCTTCATTGTCAAGTCATCTTCATCAAGTCTGGATCATCATTGGATCATAATCGAGTCTGGATCATCATCAAGTATGGATCATCACTTGATCTGGATCGTCACTACTGGATCATCATCAAGTATGGATCGTCACTATTGGATCATCATCAAGTCTGGATCATCACTTGATATAGATCGTCACTGTTGGATCATCATCAAGTCTAGATCATCACTTGATCTAGATCGTCACTGTTGGATCATCATCAAGTATGTATCATCACTTGATCTGGATCATCACTACCTGATCATCATCAACATTATTGCTTCTGCTATCTCAATCAAATGGTGCTATCTCTTCATCCTTCTCGTCACAGGAAGTTCTATAGAGCGAGCCCTTTTTCATGCTAGTTATAGGCCTAGCCTCCATGTAGGTATTCTTCAATGCTTATATCTGACTCTAAGTCAGAATGGCCTACCCAGCACTTGCATATGACCTCATATTGTCAGAAAGGCATGCCTAGCACTCACATCTGACCTCATCTTGTCAGAAAGGCCTAGCACTCACATCTTACCATGTGTAAACACATCGCGCCAGAATGGCTCAGCACTTATATCTGACCATGTGCGAACACACTGCGTTGGAAGGGCTCTGCACTTACATTCGACCATGTGTGAACACACCGCATTGGAAGGGCTTTGCACTTACATTTGACCATGTGTGAACACACCGCATCGGAAGGGAACTCCACTTACATCTGACCATGTGTAAACACATCGCTCCAGAATGGCTCTCAGTCCTAGACTAAGGATTCCTAGTAACGGACCAGGTGCCTCCATTCTCCCAGAGAATGGCATCTCAGCACCAAGCTGAGTATTCCTGGTAATTGAGCAGGTGTCTCCATTCCAAGAATGGAATTCAGCACTTATATCTGATCATGTAGGAACCAATCCTACAATCACATCAGAATGGATCAGCACTCACATATGACATGGAAGGAACATAATCCTCTCACCATGTCAGAATGGCTCATGGACTCATCACTTCCCCTTAGACGGAACCTCAATCTGGAGAACACCAAGCTTCTCCCTGAAGTACTCAAACTTCACTTTGGCCATTTCTAGCATAGAATCACATCAGGGTCGATTGCATTCGAGGATAACCTGCGAGCTTTGCCAGGACCAATTACATATAAGGACAACCTACACATCTGTTTACATCTAAGAAACCTATGAGCTTCACTAGGATTTATGCTTAGACAACCTGTCTCATCGACTATGCTATAACTCCCTCTTTCAAGAGATCTCAATCTGGATCACATACTGGAGCTTCACTGCTCCTCTCTGCATCATACAAAAATGCAAGTCAGATTAAGCAAATAAAATAGTAGTTTTCAAAAGAAGCATACTACCTCCCAAATAGAAAGTGGAAACATATTTTGCCTTAGCTATACTCAGAGCCATGCAGGACTCCATCTTGCCAAACCAAGAGATCACACTTGATCCCATACTGAAGTAGCACCTCGAAGTGCTCTTCCTATCAATGGCACTTCCTGCCCAATACGAATCCTTATAACCCTCTAGGTTAATCTTCTGATTCACCTCATACTTGAGCCCATAATCAACTGTACCCTTCAGGTACCTCACTGCATGCTTTGCAACCATTAGGTGAACATGTTTCAATGTGTTCACAACAAAGAAAATATCTGGTCTCGTATTTGTCAAGTAAATCATCTAACAATACATCGTGGCATCAACCGACTCTGATGAAGCAACACTCAATAGCTTCAGGTTCGATGCCATAGGTGTGGTCATGGCCTTGCATTCCATCGTCCTGAACCTATTCAGGATCTCTACTACATACTTCCCTTGTCCACACCTCCATGCCTAAAACGTAGTGCATCATCCCCAAGTCCTTTATCTAAAACTCGGCAACAAGTCTTCTTCTTGCAAATTTAATGAGTTCCTCTTTTCTGTTAGGAACAAGTCATCGACATATAACAGGAGCATCACTGGTTTTTTGCCTTCAACCTTGAAGCAAAGGTTGGAATCCTCTTTACTCTCAGTAAAGCCTAGAGTCATCAGTAATCTGTCCATCCTGTCATACCTTGTCGAACCTCAGGATATTTTGCAATCACTCCCTCTGAAGCAGAGCATCATTCTCCCTCTATATTTCGTACTCTATGCATTGAAACATCCTGTACCGAAGTGACAAGTAGCTTCCTCTACTACTAATATTCTATGTATCCATCTAGGATCATTGGATACCAAGATCATCTATATTTAACTTTTTTCAAAAATTTCTTCTCACACCCATCTGGGAGCTTGTCATCCTCTATAGACTTTCATCTTCAACCTTGTAGCAAAGGTTTAGGTCTTCATCAAGCTCCTCATGTATGTGTTATCCCATGGGTGTCTTCTGAGCTTGTACAAGGCCTTCTTTCATTTGCACACATGATTCTTCCTGACATGTGTATTTCTAGTGGCTGCAAATGTCTCTTCGTAGTCTATGCCTCGTGCTACGAATCTTGCTTTGTATCCCATGATGTTTCCATCTACTTCATGATGGAACTACGAACTTCTCTCCAAGTCTCTATACTGCATCCTAGACATCATTCTTCTTGAACTGGTACACTCTTTCCCTTTCTTCTTAGCTACTTCTTGGAACATTCTTCATCAATGATGTCGCTCAACAGCGTTACATAACTGCACTATGTCTGAGATCTCTTCTTTGAAAGTATTGTCATATTATTCTTCATCTTGGATTCTTTATTGAGCTGTCGTCACTTGTTCTTCGAAACAAGTCTCATCCTTCTTTTCTTGTAGGTGATTGTACACGGTCTTTCCTATAATTCAAATGCATTTGTATGGTTAGAAAAATTTCATATGTCATATTCATAATGAAAAATTCTTTTGCATCAAGATATATGATTATGCAACTATTTTATCCAATACAACATTCATCCATATCTCACAGAAACTTTCTATATGCCTTCCATCTCTACTAAGACAACATTGAGATTGTGCACTAATCCAATATGTCAGCAAAGAGGTTTCATTCTAGATAAGTAGCAATGGAGAGTTGTATAGCACCATGAGATACTTACCCATCACATGCATATTAGTAGTATAATGTCATAGATGCAAGCATTCTATCATGCATAATACATCAACTGAATATAAACAAATGCATAACAAAAACAATATCATGAAATGACAATTGAATACTTATCTTTATTTGTTTCATGGGTAGACTCCTTCTTGAGCCTTCAGCTTCATCATCTTCTTCATTCATAATAGCATCATTTCTTATCCAAATGCTAAGATGGATAAGAGGTTCTTCAAGAGTTGATATTCCTCATCACTTGAGGGATCTTCTTTGGATGGTGAGAGCTTGATCTTCAGTTTCTCCCATCTTCTCTTCTCTTATTATGAGTCGAGCTTCTTCTTCTTCCCATAGTCTGCTGAAAGTAATCACTTCCTTCTGGCACACATTCATCAAATGAATGAATCCCATGATCCTGGGTGGCCACTCAAGGTGGTTATCACCACTTCTGTATTCTCCACTTCTTCTTCTACTGTTACAAGTTGTTCTTTGATTTGAGAGGCCCTTGTAAAGTATGACTGTATGGTCTCTGCATTCTGGATCTTCACATCCTTCAACTGTTTTCTCAAAGTCATATTCTAATTTATGTTCTTCCCTTCAAATAGCTTGGTCAAGGAATCAAACATCTCTTTCGGTGTCTTTAGGGAATACACTTGTGGTACAAGTTGATCCGTGATTGAATCAGCAATGATCTTCTTAGCCTTGACCAAGTTCTTCTGATGTAAGGCTTTTAGCCTAATCTCCCTCTGGAACTGGAACCTCTCTACTTATGTAGGTGACCAATTCATTTTCTTCAGAGAGATCATATACTTCCATGCTTGGAATTTTTCAACTTCACCCATCTTATCATCAATCTATTGTGATAGATCACTTTTAAATGAGAACCTCAAATGAAAATAGCAAAAGATTAGATCTTATCAATTTGAGGTGCCCGTCCTAGTTCCGAAGCTGGCTGATCTAGAGTTTGTCAGAGAAACCCTAATTTTCAAAACTTGGAATATTTTAGATCTGATTGGATAGAAATATAGATATATTCAAGGTGATCTATCCAATGTACTCCTTTTCTGAAAACAGTGGAGGGAAGCTCCCGGAACAAGAAGCCCTAGTTTTCCAATTTCTTCTACATAAATGCCTGATACTATTTCTATGGTATCTCTAAAATTACTACTCCTATGTGTCTAAACATTTGCACTAAGGTTTCCTCACCTGTACCTATTCCAAAACCATAGGGTTCATCAGAATTGGTTTCACCAATTGGGACTTGTGAGTGTTTTCCCAAGGTGACCTGTTTCAGGACTGTTTAGCATAGAGAAGTTGTACAGACTGCCACATGTCACAGTTTCATCTTTTGGGTCTGAAACTTGGATCACAGAAATTAAAATCCATGCCCCTTCTAGAACATCTCCAGAAATTTCATTTGGACCTTCGTATCCCGAGATATAGCAGTTCGCCCTAGGTGTCCTGTTTAGGGATGAATCCTGGAAGAGGTTGGAACCCTAACTTGCAGGGATAATATCTTCTAGAATATGGTGAATATGAAGCTGAAATTTGGATATAGTATAAATTAGGATTGCATCTTCATCCTATGAAATTTTCATCTCCTTATCCTTCTCCAATCCAAAGATATAGCAAATGTACCAAAACTTATTAGTTTTAGTATTTTAGGGTTTTTTCGGCTCAGGGCAAACTAGGGTTTGACTTTCCCAGAGTTACACCCAACCAAAAATATTGACCCAGGTCTCCAAACTTATATTTTGATGAGGAGATAAATCCTATGCTTGGATCACTCAAAAAAATTTATTTTGTAAGAAGCCCTAATTTTCCGCACCAAAAACTGAAAATGTCCGGAATCGAATTCCGCTTTGACAAAAAGATAGACCCTTCAATGGAGAGTCATCCTAGCATACTTTTTCTAATGGATTATGGAGAGAGACCCAAAAATTAAGAATTCCTAGCTTCTATAGCTTCACAATGTCTTCTTCTTAGGTTAGCTCTAATACCATGTTAGATTTTTATCATTCAAGATAGCATTATCTTAGGATCTTTAACTAAGAGAATAACATGCACAGCAATAAACACAAGAGACAAGAGACACAAATAATTTTCCTTGGGGAAACCATAAAGGAGAAAACCCCACAACTTCCTCAGAGATAAAATGAGCACAAATGGTAGCAGTAAAACCCAAAAACAGAAAATATGATCTCCACAGCTTGTTCTCTCTCTCACACTTGAGAGAGCTTCTCCTCTCTCACTCATGTGCCCCAATGAGTGAGTGTGTGTGTGATAAATAAAGAGGCTCGCTCTCTATTTATATTCTTTCATTCACTTAATTTCCACTTTAACATGTCGGCCCCACTTAACAATTACTTACTAGAGCCGACATCTCTAGGAGAGTCTAATAACCCTAGTACCCCACAACTATGGGGACTTTGCCCTCTGATCAACAAGGAGGGTTAACCTTGACACAAATGTGGGGACTATTGCCCTGAATTACAATGGAGGGTTAACCTCAATGACTTTACATGACTTTTTTACATTATTGAATCTCCCGATCAGAACATCAGGGCATGATATGACTCAATTACATTATAGATACTTCCTGGAATAAACATCGGGGTACAATACATAAGATATACAAGTGAATACATTCCGAAGTTACAAATACATCAACACTAACGCTCCATTATTTTATTTAATGATGTAGAGGCTCTTTATTTCAATTTTATAAGACTCTCAAGTTGAAATACTGAAATATTTCATGTAAAAATGTTAATCAATGAAAAATAGTGTCATTTCCCCACTATCTTGTTGTGAATCAATTTGATGTTGATGGATTCAAATGGATACATAAACTACTGATGGTTTATGGATGAATGGACTGTTATTTATGTATTTAAATTTTATAATATTCTCAGGTCGAAATACCCAAAATAGTTGATGCAAAAATGTTAAACAATGAAGAAATAGTTCCATTTCCCCACTATCTTGTTGTGAACCATTGTAATGCCAATGATTTTGAATTGGGAGATATTTTCATTTTCTGTTACTAATTGTAATAATATCAATATGATATTTTATTCATTTTCAAAAGGTATCAGGTCTAAATATCAAATGGTTGTATGGAAAAGTGATTATTAATGAGCAAACAATGACCATTTCCCCACTACATTGATGTATGCTATGATAATTTTGATTATTTCGAATGGGAGAATGTATCTATGATATATTTATGATGAATTTACTTTAATTTATGATTATTATAATTTTTATTTTCATCACTTAAGCATTCGAAGTCATTTTACTCGGTTTAATTGCATTTGGAGAAGATTTGGTGCCATTTTCGCAAGGGTCGAATTAGTGATTTTGTAGTTGTTTGGGAGAGGGTCATAACAGCTTGTATAAAATGAATAATGAATCATATGATACCTTAAAAATGTCCCTTAAACATAATCTACCTCTGTTCATAAATTTGAGTGGGTTTGGGAGCATTTGAGAAGCCATATCCAACATTTATCCAGGGGGAATTGGAGCCCCAATTTGCTAGTAAAGACTCCTACCTTGACCAGAATATTAAACAATTTTGCAGAAGTAATTGGAGTGTCATTAATAATCCATTAACATAATATTCAAATCATAATATCAGTTATATACCTTCTCAGAATATTTGGGAGCATTTGGGTCAATTTGGAGATCTAGACATCAAAACTAGTCAATGGTCGAAATCGGGGAAAAAGTGAAAAATTGGCCATTTAATAAAATTTCGAAAAAGAGACATTACATTGGTATCAAAGCATGATATTGGAACCTGATGTGGTCTGATATTTATTAGTAAAATAATTCAGGTACCACCATTATATATTTAAACCAAAAGTGATTTTGTTGAAGAGGAAACTATAACTAGGGATGAAAAGGGAACCTCATATGGTGGTGAGGAGCATATAAAAATCATGGAAAATATCTTTGCAGACATGACCAAGAATATTTTGAAAGGATTAGACTTTTTGGCTATAAAAATTTGGAGAAAATATATTGATCTTAATAAAACCAAGGGGGAAAATGCATCAGTTTGCTTGAAGGAGCAAAAGGAGGAGACCCATGAACCACCTAGTTATGAAATAGGTGAAGTAGAAGAAGTAGTACATGAAGAGGATCGAAATTCAATCCTAGGTGACTCTGAAAAATATGAAGAGACATCAAATGAGTATAATTAATTTTATATTGAAAATATTTAATATCATTTCGAGACACATCCTACTTTGGAAATGAAACAAAGAGCATCTACTGATGGATGCTTGAACTATGAAGGAGTACCTATCGTTAGGTGCTCACACCTATATGTTGGTGACATAGAGATCACTTTTTAAAGTATTTATGCAAGTCAAACTTCCATTAAACATGAAAATGAATACCTTGTAATAGTTGAAGAATAAACAAGATCAACATCCCCATCACCACTTGAGATTCATGAAGTTGGTCCAAGCAAGAAGGAAGAATATGAGGAGGTTCATTTGAAAGAGCCTCATTATCTTGAAGGGTCCTTAAAGATGAATGAAATGAAGATCCAAGAGTCCCTTAGCATACTCCATGACACTCAAGAATTAGTGTCAAATTATTGTTGGAGAGTTACTTAATTGGAGGAAACATCCTTCCTTGAATACATAGAGAAGATTCAAAGAGAAATGTGCCACATTAAAGGTAATTTCATGTCTTTGATTTTTCATAGAAACCATTTTTTTGAGCTTAATGAACTGCTACATGATGCATACTTGAATAATAATGAGGATAATCATAATCTCACAATTCAAAATGAGCAACTTCTTGAAAATTTTCAAGATACTTGTTTTTCCTCCAATGTTTCAAATTGTCAAATCGTAGATTGCTTGGAGGATTTTCATGACATGGTGAATAATGAGAAATGTGGAAATTTGAATGTGCTTGATGTATTTGAAGATGAATTTTAAGAGATCCAAACACTTTATGTGGTTGAAGAGGAACTTGAATTGTCTCTTGATGAAGGTTATGCAGTCGTTAAAGAAGAGCATGATTACTCTGCATTGAAACCCATCTATGACAAAGGTTTCACACTTTTGAAGGAGTTGCATGATACTACCCACATGGATCCTTCCCATGATGAAAGTTCTGTACTTTTTTATCATTTGGATGATTTAGTTCATTCTCCTACAACCTACAATTCCATGTTTTGCAGCATTAGTCTAAACGAAGTATGGGTGAAAGGGTTCTTTTTTATGGACGTGCCACATAAGGAGTATGGAACTCTTAGATTTAGTTTTTATGATGACATGGTTCGAGCACATTATTATTCACATTTGAAACAACATCCTTTGTTACTTTATGATGATGCACATCTACATGGATGCACCTATGATATGCATTTGAGTCACTTGAAGACTCATGGTTTTTCTTTCTCAACAATTGGTTCATTTGATGTTGGAGGAATTTCATCCAACACTGGGGTGAATAGATTTATGATTGGAGAACATTTTTTTCCAACCACATAATTTTTCATATCCTTATTATTCTCTCATTCATGGATGTATGGATGATACTTCTTTGAGTCATTTGAAGTATCCTTGTTTTTTTTGCTCATTATTTGGTTCAGATTTTAGTGAAGATTCTTCATTCACTTCTTGGATGAAAGATTACATGGCTGAATATTTTTATGCATATCACATCCTTTTGGAACAGAATTATAGGACATGGGATCTTCACCTATGTCATCGGAGCATATTTGATTGGTCACTTGAAGCTTGTATGCACTTGGCAAATGGTGGTCTACTTATTTGGAGGTATAAGCACTTTCATGATTTTTTGATGAGGCCCCTCCTTGATGTACATTTTTATCATGTTGTTATGTACTTTGATGATATATATTATGTACTAATAATTTATTGGAAAAATTCATACAAGAAAATGGGATCCTAGAATTCTCTTTCCTAATGGTATGGGTTGGAGAGCACTCTCAATTATTGGGATGCAATACAAGTAATGGGACCCTGGGATAGTTTTTAGTCCCATTGATTTCAAAAAAAATTGGGAAACAAGTAGTATGGGAGATGGATTCTCCACTTAATAAAGTGATTTTAATTAGATTAGTGCGGAAGCAAGCATGGTGTTTCTTCTCTAAAATATTCATGGAATCTCAAATCCTCAAAGTTGGGCAACTCAGTGGCAACTTCAAAGAATCATACAGAAAATAGGTTCTTCAACACCCATGTTTGAAATTGCTTGAGGATAAGAAATATTGGGAAGGGAGAATTTGTCATGTCTCAAATTTTGCATTGGGTCACAATGACCTAATCACATTTTTTATATTCATGATATTTTTTCAAATTGATGCTAAGGATCAAATAATTGCAAAGGAGGAAAATTACTAGTGTCCTAGGTTGGGGGTGGAAGCTTTGGGATTTGGAACAAGGGGTACAATAAATGATTTTCATACATTAGAATGGAATAAATATTTAATAATGGATCATATTAAATAAATACAAGAGAAAATTGAAGCAGAAATGGAGCATGGAGACACATTGAGACTATGGGGCCCACACAAGCTAGAATTTATGTGCCACATGGAATCCTCCTCTTGCAATTTCGAATCCATGGGAAGAATAAATGTTATTGGATGAGTTATAAGGATAATAAACTTGGCCATATATATCATAGGTCAAATTTGGAAGGAAATGTAACTTTCATTGGAGAGGAAGAGTCATTTTGGAGCTAGTGAGACACTTGGACTAGAAGCCCTAGCTCTATGACAACATTGATGAAGATGCTATGACACCTATGACACAAATCAGATATGGAGGCTGAAATATGGCATAGCTGACATTTTAGGTCGAGATATATCATCCAATAGGGTGCTCATGTGAGTTGGGTAAGCTAAATGGGTTCCTACTCAAATTGGGGGAAGATGGAAGGCTAGGAAATGGAGACACATGGAAAATATTGAGCCCACACCCAAATTCGAATTGGTTTGAGTTTGTGGATGGATTAGTAACCTTAAAAGGATAAGTATTTTTATAAAATATAGTAATCAACAAAGATAATGGATTCTTTTAATTTGAGAAATTGTCATTTGTGAATTGTGAGAGCTAGTGGATGACTAGTTTTCTTGCCTTCGCCAATTTCGAGGGTGAAAGATTTCCATCCAACTTGGTGTTTGGAGAGGCCACTCAGGTATTTCATGGATATTTAATGGATTTTTATTTTCAGGTTTAAGCTACAAGGAAGCTCGTGGTTCCTTCTATTGCAGCACTCTTTCTCAACAATTTCCAATTTTTATGGCATATTCTTGCTCACGGAGGGATTGCGCTTTGGGTGAGCTATTGATCTCTTTGGGGAAGCTTATAATGATCCATTATTTTATGGTCTGATTTAAAGGCTCTGTATTTCAATTTCAGAATACTTTCAGGTCGAAATACTAAAATATTTCATGTAAAAATGTTAATCAATGAATAAATAGTGTCATTTCCCCACTATCTTGTTGTGAATCAATTTGATGTTTATGGATCCGAACGGATAAGTAAACTAATAATGGTTTATGGATGAATAGAATTTTATTTGTGTATTTTTCATAATACTCTCAAGTCAAAATACCCAAAATATTTCATGCAAAAATGTTAAACAATGAATAAATAGTGTCATTTCCCCACTATCTTGTTGTGAACCATTGTAATGCTAATGATTTCCAATTGGGAGAGATTTTGATTGTCCATTACTGATTGTAATAAGATAAATTTGAAGTTTCTTCATTCTCAAAAATTCTCAGGTCAAAATATCAAATGGTTGTATGGAAAATTGATTATTAATGAGCAAACAATGACCATTTCCCCACTACATCGATGTATGCTATGATAATGTTGTTTACTTTGAAATTGGATAATGTATCTCTGATATATTTATGATGAATGGAATTTAATTTATGAGTATTAAAAGTTTCATTTTCATCACTTAAGCATTCAACGTCATTTTACTCAGTTTAATTGCATTTGGAGAAGATTTGGTGTCATTTCCCCAAGGGTCGAATTAGTGATTTTGTAGTTGTTTGGGAGAGGGTCATAACAGCTTGTATAAAATGAATAATGAAGAATATGAGACCTTAACAATGTCCCTTAAACATCCTCTTCATCTATTCATAAATTTTAGTGGGTTTGGGAGCATTTGAGAAGTCATTTCCAGCATTTACCCATGGGGAATTGGAGCCTCAATTTGCTAATAAAGACTCCTACCTTGACCAGAATATTAAACAAGTTTACAGAAGTAATTGAAGGGTCATAAATCATCCATGAACATCATATTCAAGTCTTAATATTATTCATATACCTTCTCAAAATATTTGGGAGCATTTGGGTCAATTTGGAGATCTAGACATCAAAACTAGTCAAGGGTCCAAGTGAAAAATTGGTCATGTAATAAAATTCTGAAAAAGGGACATTACATCAATCCAGGAGATTTATCACATCTATTTTCTTGTTTTATTTTCTTATCATCATCAGTGGGTTTTTTTTCTTTCCCTAAGGTAATTCGGAAAAGTCCCCTACTTCATAGAACACCCTCCATACGAGATTTCCATGAAAAATAGTTGGAACTTGTAAGTAGAATATCACAAGGGGTGGCCATACTGAAAATAATGGCTGCAAAAATAGAAACCAACTGTTTGGATGAAAATAGCTCAAAAAATCGAGTTGTTTCAAAAAAAAACGGCACTGGAAACTGATTCTGAAAGAGAAAGATATGCTTGATCAAAGAAAATGTTGAAGATGTCCACAATAGTGACGTCACAGATAGAAAATGACCAACTAAAAAAAATAACCACCCTCTTCCCAAAATGAACCTTTGAAAATCATTTACAAGAAAGTTGGTTTAAGTGATCACTTTTGTAAAATAAGTGATTTTCACTTTTACAATGATGTTACTTTTAAATAGTGCAACAAAAAAAGTAAAAAACTTAAGTGACTCATTTTTTTTTAATTTAAGTGGGATGCACTTTTACAATAAAGTAACTTAAAATTAGAAATTGCATGTACTATTGAAAAAGTAATTTAATAAAACTTGAACTCAAGGACTATTAAGGAATAAAGCAACTTTGAACCAAGTGAGCTAATATTAAAAGATACATAAAAGAAGGGAAGGAGCAAGAGTTTTTTTTTTAACTCTTCTCTCTCGGTTTCCATGCTTGCTTCTTTTCCTGCAAATCACACCACAACCCGTAACAAAAAAAACTTTTCCACACTTTTGGGGTTAGATCTCATTAGTTTTCTTGGAAAGTCTACGTTTTCTCTCTGTTTATGATTCGTCGCGATCGCACAAGGTGCATGGAAAAGAGAATACGCAGCCAGGGAAGGAAACAATCCAAGACTAAAAAAAATATCTTATAATAAAACTGATAAAATATGATATTTTTTTATTTAAAAATAAATAAATAAATAAATAACGTCACTGTAACATTATACCTTTGAAACTGTCCCAAAAATCAGCAAGGGGACGAAACAAAAGGATGGCAAAGACCCAAAAAAGGGAAAGCAGCCTCGAAAACTCAAGAGAAAAGGCCAGGATCCGTGCTGCAAGCCTCAAGCAGTAAGGAGGCGACCACAGAAGGAAGGATCTTACCATCCAACCCCACTCAGGAGCCTACCTCAAAGCAACCCACGGCAACTGAAGGAACAAACTAAGAAGGAATAAATGCTTCTAGTCCGATTTTGGTAGAACCCACCGCCCCTGGTGAAAATCCCCACCATCCAGTCTCCGATCTACCCCCGGTCATATCTGATGATATCCCTCCCCCCATCCCCATGGGAGAAATCTCGAAGGTTATTAGCTAGGAGGAGGATTCGTCTAATCTAGACTCCAACCAAGGTGGTTTCTCTGATGATGGAGC
The DNA here is from genome assembly GCA_001517045.1 of Pseudotsuga menziesii. Classification (NCBI taxonomy): domain Eukaryota; kingdom Viridiplantae; phylum Streptophyta; class Pinopsida; order Pinales; family Pinaceae; genus Pseudotsuga; species Pseudotsuga menziesii. Next base: position 34,607 of record LPNX010085685.1, read on the forward strand.
CTCGGAATCCAGCAGCTCACATGCAACGCCGCTAAGGTCCAACATGGGAAGAAAATTAAAAAAAAAAAGCATCGAGAAGAGAAGTTCTTTCGAGATGTAGCCAAAGGAACTCAGAAAACTTTTCCAACCATGATTAGTACAAGATCCAAGCAAGGCCAACCCTCCAAGGGGGCCTCCCCAACCAAAAAAGTTTAAATGCGATACATCTCCTGGAACTACAGAGGTTTAGGCTCCAACCCAAAAGAAGAAGCACTGAAAGACATCATCAGAATAAACAAGCCGGAAATTCTGTTAATTCAGGAGACAAAAATGGAGGATTCAATCCTCTACCAAGTTGGTCACGCCTTCTGGAAAAAGGGCCCTGGGATAGCAATAAGCTCAAAAGGGGCCTCAGGAGGAATAGTAACTTTCTGGGATTCTACCAAATTTGAATTGGTCATTGAGGAATGCAGCGATCATTGGATCTTCACAAGTCTTCTCCACCACGACTCCAACCAGCAAGTAAGTCTCTTTAACATGTATGTTCCTAACCTTTTTTCTGAAAAACGCAGTTGCTGGGACTCCCTTGATTTGTTTCTAAGCCAGCACAGTCCAAGAAACATCATCATTGCCGGAGACCTCAACGTCACACTAGCCATTGAAGAGAAGAAAGGAGGCTCCATAGTAAGGGATCAAGCTAGAGAATGGGTAGAGGACACTATCCTCCACTGGGATCTGATGGATATTAAGCCTCCTTCAGGGAATTTTACCTGGTCCAACAAAATACTGGGTCCTGGTCACATAGCAGCTTGCCTTGACAAATTCCTCATCCACTCTAACTTCCTTACCTCTGGATTGCTGGCCACCTCTAAAATCTTCCCCAACTGCACCTCGGAGCACAGACCGATCTTGCTAGATCTCTTCTCTGACTCCACTCTTGGCCCCATCCCTTTACGCTTCAGCCCACTTTGGTTGCTTCAAGAGAACTTCCAGCAAGTAATCTCAGATTCCTGGTCTATATCGATACCTGGGTCCCCTTCCTTCTCCTGGGAGCAGAAACTAAAGAGGCTCAAATCAGATCTAAAGAACTGGGCTAAGCTCTTATCCTCTCCTACCTCCACCAGAATCGCAGCCCAAAAAACCCTCGAAAATCACCAGCATGCGATGGACACTCTCCCCATCACCAACAGCACTCTCTCCAAAGAATCAGAGCTTCAAAAGTCCTATTTTAAAGCTTGTAGGGTCGAAGAAGAATTCTGGAGTCAAAATTCCAGAAGCTTGTGGCTAGAGAGCGGGGATAAAAATACAAACTATTTCCACAAACAAGCTGAAGCTCGTAAAATCTTCAAAGCTGTAAATGAAATCAACTTCCAAGGATCCCTGATTAAAGACCCTGAAGAAATAAAGAAAGCAGCCTTCCTCACCTTCAAATATCTCTTTTCTGCTCCTGAGGACACCCCTTTAAACCCTATGGACCACCCTTTCGACCTCATTCCTCCCCTGATTCAAGAGGCTGATAACCTCCTCCTTTCTTCCCCCATCTCCTTAAAAGAACTAAAAAGAGCCCTGTTCAGAATGAAGCCAGACAGTGCCCCTGGCCCTGACGGTTTTACTGCCAAATTCTACATTAGTTGTTGGGATATTATTAAATTGGACCTTCTAAGGATGGTAAGGCACTCTCAAACCACCTGCAAGATTGGGGGAAGCACCAATTCTACTTTTCTTACTTTAATCCCGAAAGAAAAGGGAGCCACTTCCTTCACCAGATTCCTTCCAATCTCCCTTTGCAACTTAAGCTACAAGATTATAACCAAAATTATTGCTAACAGGCTTTAAAAAATCCTCCCCAGAGTCATCTCAGAGAACCAAGAGGTGTTCATTAAAGGGCGAAAGATTCAAGACAATATCCTCCTTGTCCAAGAGGCTATCCACTCTATCTTCCAGAATAAAGAAGAAGGAATGGTGATAAAGTTGGATCTAGCCAATGCCTTTGACAGGGTTAGACATGACTTCCTCTTCTTAGTCATGAAGAAACTTGGTTTCTCTGCGCATTTTATCAATTGGGTGCATGGCTGTATCAGTTCACCGTGGATAGCCCCTCTATTAAACGGCAGATCCACTGACTTTTTTCAAGTGTCCAGAGGGATCCGACAAGGCTGTCCCTTATCGCCCCTCCTTTATGCAATTCAAGATTCTGTCCTAAGCTTTCAGTTAATCTCCAGCAACCAGAAGAATCTCCTCTCAGGACTCCGGCTGGCCCCAAAGGTAAAAAACATCAATCATGCACAGTTCGCGGATGACATGATCCTTTTAGGTGGAGCTAGCATCTACTTGGAAAATCAATTTAAGAAAGATCTTGAAGTTTACAAACTGATCTCAGGAAGCAAAATCAACCTTCAGAAGAGTAAGATATATGGCTGGAATTGCTCAGTAAAGGAGCTAGGGGAGATAGCCAGATCGCTTGGCATGGAAGCTGTCCACGATTGGGACTCCTTCACCTGCCTAGGTGCTCCAATCTTTAAGAAAGGCTCGAGAGCAACTCATTGGACACCTATCATTGATAAATTTAAGAATTGAATCCAAAACTAGGGCTCCAACTGGTTAAATCCAGCTGGCGAAACAGTGTTTCTCAAATATGTGCTCATGAGTATCCCAATTTATCAAAATTCCATTATGCTTGCTCCAGTCTCTATCTTGAAAAAAATGGAGACGCTGATAAGAAAGTTCCTTTGGGAAGGAGGCAAATGGAACCTCCATCAAATCCATTTGGTTAGCTAGAATAAAATCCAAATGCCTTATAAGGAAGGAGGCCTTCAAGTAAGGGATCTGGAAAGACAAAACTTGGCCATGGGGGCCAAAACTCTGTGGAATCTGGTCGCTGGAAGAGACAGTTGGAGCAACAAAGTTCTCAGAAGGAAATAATTCACTGGGGAAAGGCTACGATGCCTAGATAACCCAATCCCTCGTAAGAAAGGCTCTCCCATCTATAAGCTTTGTCTCAAATTCCTTCCACTATTCCAACCCAATCTCCATTGGATCCCTGGAAATGGAAAGAAAATAAAGCTATGGGAGGACTCCATCATGGGAGAAAAACCACTAGGAAAAAATCTTGGGATAAGGAACATTATGGACTAGGCTCAAAACAATAACTTAAATACTCTTTGGGACATCTCAAGCTGGGAGGAAGATGGAGACTGCATTTGGAAGGATTGGCATCTTGACAATCTCCCCCAATGGCTAAATGATGAAAAGGATTGCTTAATGCAGCACCTCCAAGGGAAAACGCCTTCAGTAAAGAACAGTCAAGACAAAAGAGGGTGGGGCCAGCGCTCAGGCAGTTACACAGCCGCCGAAGGATACAGATCCTTCCTCTCCTCACCTCACGCTGCTCCCAATCCAGTTAGCTAGAAATTTATCTGGAATTACCCTTTCGTGCCCAAGATCGACTTCTTCTGCTGGACAGCTGCTCATAAAAGTATTCTAACTAGGGAAAATTTAAAAAATAGAGGCATGGAGGGTCCGTCAAGATGTCCTCTTTGCTGTTCTAAGGAAGAGACAATGAATCATCTCCTGATAACTTGTCCCTTCGCCCAAGAAATCTGGTCAGAGGTCCTCCTCCTAAACCTTGAGGATCTCACTATCCCCCAAAACATCCCTGACCTGTTTTCCGCCTGGGCCACCAGCTCTCCCTTTGATCTCCATAAAAAATACCTTCTTAAATCAATTTGGATATGGGCCCCCAAAGCTATTTGCTGGAAGATCTAGCTGGAGCGTAATAGTCGAATCTTCAGGGACGAGGAAAAGTCAAGCATCAAGATTGCAATCAAGTGCAAAGCCCTCCTAGGGGAGCTATCGGTAGCCAAGAGCAAGCTTAAGAATTCCAGAGACTTGGATCCCCAAGAGAGAAGATGGCTGTCTCAATTCTGGCATCCTAAGCCTATTCCCAATGCTCCCATCTCAAAAATTGCTAATTGGGAAATCCGCCTCGAAGAAAATGAATTCCTAATGTGGAGATATAAATTAAAAGAAAGCACCCTATTTTTTGATGGAGCCTCAAAAGGAAATCCAGGACTAGCAGGAGGAGGAGGGGTCCTCTTTTCGGACAAGAACTCTGTCTTAGCCACCTATGCTTGGGGGCTAGGTTCAATGACCAACAACAAGGCAGAGGCGCTGGCACTTTGGAAAGGCCTCAAGCAAGCCCATGAGAGAAACTTAGACTCTCTGGTGGTGTTTGGAGATTTGAAACTAATCATCCAAGCCCTGAGATCCAAAAATTTGCGTTCCAATATTTTCTTAATCTCTATCCTTAAAAAAATCCTCTTATTAGCCTCAAAGTTCAAAGAAATCAGTTTCTTCCACATCCTTCGTGGACTCAATGAATAGGCGGACCTGGAGGCCAACAAGGCCGTAGTGCTGGACAGAAACGTTCTGGTTGTAAATGGCAGATATTCTCTCTGCAATATTCCCTAAATCGACTATGTCAGAGATTCTCTCTGCAGTATATCTTCAGGACCAGCGTGGGATGCATTTTCGATTTTTTCTTGAACCTTTAAGTCACTTCCTCGGTACATCAATGAGTGCTTTGGAGATTCGTAAGTACAACAAATCTCCTCCATCCCATTCTCGTGATCCCTCTCCTCCTTATTATGGTCCTTTCAATCCCCTTTTCGAGCAGCCCCAAGAACACTCTTCAAGAGCTCTGAGTTTTTGCAGGTTCTGGAGATTGCCTCTCCACTGGTTTCTCGCGCCCGCCCAGCTCGCCCCGGATCTCATGGCATCAGTAGGGTCATCCTCCAATCCGCAAACAGTGGAAGAAAGACTTGTAGACATCCAACAGTCCCTGGATGCTCTCAAATCAAAGTCAGATGAACAAGGAAAATCGATCAAATCCAATGCTGAAGAAGACCTCAAGCACTGGAAGAATTTCTCTACTGAGCTGCGTTCTCTCAAGAATGACCTCAAGGACTCCAAAGGAGAGATGAAATACTATCAAGATGTTGTCTTCTCACAATTCAAAGACGCTGCCAATGTCACAGGAGACTTTGGGAATCAAATTACGGCACTGGAGACAGCAGTTAATAAGATTATGGAGAAGTTTAACTCCAAAGAGTCCTACCCGATTCTACTCTCTTCCTTATAACTATTTGTTGTTATGTTAGCTTCAGTTTTTTTAGCCTTGGGGCTTAGCAGGTCACTGTGGACTTCATGAGATTTTCAAACTGCTCATGAGCTTTTAAATCCAGATTATGATGTATTACAGCATCCGGTGGCTTTTTCACCAGTCTATAATTAATCTTCCCCCTGTTACAGTCTAAAAAAAAACATTATACCTTCAAATCTGCTAAAATCGGTGTATCTGGAGCAAACAAAAACCGTTTTCGATCAGATGAAAACTATTTCCCAATGGAAATGATGCTATGGACACAGTGGAACACCTCCCAAAGCACAAAAATGCACATAAATTCCAGAACCAGAAACCCTTTCAAAGCTTCGACAACACTAGTTCAAGATCTAGATCATAACTGGAAGCAACTCTTCATAAATGCTTTGATACCATGTTCGGGTACACAGGGTACTCCCAAAATACTGAACACCTAGAGAAGCCACTCACACAAATAGATCACAGATCGATACACTGATGTTTTGACGTGGTTTAAACCCTCAAGAGGGAAACACTCCATGGCCCCATCCAAATAAATACTTGAGGCAGTTTATTATGCAAAAGAAAGAAAGTTACAAATGAGCTTCTCATAATCAATCAACTAGCCAAGGACCCTCCATTCTCTTTAAATAGATATCATGGACCAATCGGGTGTTGATCCATGGATCAATGGTAGGTATGATCTAAGAGAATATGAATCGTCAGATCACTCTATGTCTAGAACATATCATGACCATCAAATTAGATATCTACAAATGCATACTAAAGAAACACAGTTTTCCTAACGAATATATTAGACAAGTTGATCTTAACTAACTCCTAAGTGTCTAAATATCCTAACATATCATGTCCCCATCCCAATGAGACTACTAGTTGACAATGTTTCACCCACCTACTAGTTGCCGAGGTTGGGGAAGAGGCATTAAACATTGCAATAAGAGAGATATGGGAACCAAGAGAACCTTAGTTTGTCATTTACACATTAAATTGGGTCATAAAAATAATCAATATGGAAAAAATAAAGTGGCATTGCTTCATAAGATCATTTGGAGGTTCATGGAGACCTTGGGTGGCTAGATTCTTCCTTACACATGTCATGACTTAACCCAAAATTCAAAATTATGAGGAATGGAACATTCTTGGAAGGTGAAGAGGTGTCAAGTAACATATCATGAGCCCAAGGATTCTAATGGGTGAAGAGTAGTAACTTCCCATAGAAGAGGAAGAGTCTAGGAAGAAACTACATGCCACTTGGAGAGAGATTCCCTACATTTTATGACAACAATGATAGAATATTCTATGACAAGTCAAACCTAATTGTAAACCTGATTTCATAAATATGACAATATGAAATTTCAAGGATAAAAATATCCTCCAATAGGACTCACTTGTGGTTTGGTGGAAACAATTCGGATTTGGAGGAAGATGAAGGGTTGAGGAGAAGGACAAGTGTCATGAAGGTTACTAAACATCAAGGATGAGTTGGAGGAATCCAATGGGAGTGAATTATACCTTGGAGGAACTTAGGAGGGTTATAAAAATATTTCATTATGAATAATAATGGATTTTGATCATTTGAGAATTTTCCTTTGGCATTTTGGAAAGCACTAGCTTGTCCATTGCACAGCGAGTGCTCACTTACCCTGCCAGTGAGCCAATTTAGAGAGAGTGAGATTCTAATCCAAGTTGGATGTGGGATAATCCACCCTGAACTCTCATTTGGATCTTAATGGAGTTTTTTTACTATATATAGGAGGCTTCTACTATCCGTGACCCATATATCCTCCCATTCTCTCAATCCCCACTTCAATATTTACCTATTTCTCTATGATGGCGCACTTGTGTGAATGGTGGTTGCGCAACATTAAGTCCAGTTGATGGCCAAGAATGGGTGCATGATTTATGTATCTTTAATATGTCTCTCATGCTCTCTGTAAGTTGAAATCAACATAAATACATATGCAAATGTCCACATTTCCAACCTATGTTGTGACTAGTTTCCATGTGTTGATTTCCCATTTCAATGGAGTTGTATATATGATGTATGTTGTGACTTGGAACTGATTTTATATTTTTTTAGTGAGCTATTACTATGTTTTAAATGGAATATATTCATTGTGATCTATTTTGAATCATTATATACACAACTTGTGAGTCAAATTTGAGCTTTTACATGACATTTCCCTTAAGCAAATATCATTGAATTTATGCATTCGAATATGAATATTTACACCTATGTTGAAGAACTATTAACCATATAAAATTACAGTAAATGAAGTTTAATATAATTCCCCATACTCTTTTTGACAATTTTGGAGGGTTGCAGAGGAGTCGGAGATCCATTTCTGCTCACACCCTGGGGGGAATTGCACCATAAATTACTTGTAATTTTACCATTTTTTCCAATGTTACGGAATCAATTTGAAAATGTATATAACCCATAATAAATTTATCATATATTCCATTGAGTGGTCCCAAGACTCCCCATATCATTCCCTACCAAATTCAATACCCTCTTGTGCCATTCGAATCCCGTAGAGTCAACACTTGTCAAGACAATTTTCCCCAAATTCTTCCTTTGTTGGGAATTTTCGAATTGGGTCATTATAGAACATATGTATCAGAAAGACTCAAAAAAATACCTCACAAACACAAAATCTGAATACTTCACAAAGCTATACAATACCCTACTTGGACTGAACTACACAAGTCTTTAAAAAAAACAAAGTTGTTCAAACGTTTGGGAGAAGTAACAACATATAAACTACTTAATAAAAGTGAAAACAAACAAAAGCAAGCATTAACCGAAATTAAAATCTCTGAAACTATTCATACTCCAACCAAAATTTCCAAGAGAGGAGACCTAAAAGCCTTAAACATGCACTCAAATCAATAAAGACTTGCAACAAAGCACATATCAATGAACCTTCAAGATGAAGCCCTAGAAAAAGTCAGCCATCAAAATCAAACTCAGAGAAAGAAAATCCTAATCTTCTAGACATCTATCTATAGGAAAATGCGACTGTGTAGTGACATTCTCACGTACCACACACAACTGTACTTCAAGAAACTGGTGAATTATCTAAGAAAACACAACTATAAGTATAGGAAACCCGTGAATTCCTTACATTTTTTCAAAAGAAAAGTAAAAATGGGACCTAACGCAATAAGGGTTAAAAAATATAGACTAAAAATAGACTATTGCAAACCTTAAGCAGGACCAGGAAATACAAAAAACAGGAAAAATACTTCAAATTAGGAAACCCCAAAACAAATTAGACTCCCTAGTGGAGTCACCAATTCTATTGTTAGGGAAAATCTACCTTGTGGATGGGGATTAGAGGCCACCAACTTACTGAGTGTTTCACTTTCATACAACTAGGTTTTCACAAGCACATCTCAAAGAATGAGAGAAAGAGAATGTGTACCTTGTTCCTTACAGTTGATCCTAGATTTCTTCTTCTTCTCCAATGCACCTTTTCTTCCAATATTTAGTACTTGCAACAAATATTTGTCCTTCCTCAAAGTATCTTCTACTGTTATACAAGATGAGATATGAACATATATTGATTGCACTAAAATCAAATGACAACCTAAATCTACACTCAAAACATTAGAAGCATACATCTAGACATTGATGGAAGGAAAAACATTCTTTATTAACAGAGATCTAGAAACATTACATAGCCTCCTATCTAACCAAGATCCTCTGTAATCCAAGACTTAATTCCTCTTGCTCCTCTCCTTAATGGAATCCTTTAGCATAACTTTGCCTCCAAAGTTGGTCCCCTTTTCTCATACCCTTCCCCTCTTTTTATAGTTTCTTGAGAGGAAGGAATTCGAGGCTTAGGATGGTTGGGGAATTCAGGGAAGTTTCCAAACCGAGCCCAAATTCCCCTGGTTAATCATCTTTTTTATTTTTCAACAATTATTAATGGAATTCGTGGGTTCATGTGCAGCATCTCGTGAATGAATCTTGGTTTTCCTTAAGGAAACTCGGGAATTTCAACATTTGAGGATAACACGCGGGTTGCATATGGAAAAATCATGAGTGGCACACGAGTTGCTAAAAGGAGACTCTTGGATGCATGATAAGTTCAAGTGAAAAAATAGTTAATGTTGGAATAAGCAAGGTGTATCAAGGATACAAATCATCTATAGGGTTATGGCCACTTCAATCCCTAATGTACTTTTGTGTAACAACATATTTGATGTCATCACTCGAACGAAGAAGTTCCATTTCACAGTATAACAACTGGTAGTAGCATATGCATTGGATGTTTATGTTTGGGTGGAAAATTCTCATCAACAACGAGTTTCTTGGAAGATATTTGGATAATAGATAAGTGCTCTACCTATGTTTATAAATATGCAATTAAATTCTATTTTATGTTTTATATATATATAT
>LPNX010085685.1:44589-134481 GCA_001517045.1 Pseudotsuga menziesii
AATTTTTATACCATGCGCGAGGTGATTGGTTTAGGCCATACAAGGATTTGATAAGCTTGCATACCTTTTGTTATTTTCCTTTCACAACAAAGCCTTCTGGATGAGACATGAAGACATTCTCTTTCAAGTCTCCATTCAAGAAAGCAGTCTTCACATCCATTTGATGAACTTTCCACCCTTTCTGAGCAGCTAAAGAGAGTAAGGTACGGATGGTATCCCATTTTGCTGTAGGAGAAAATGTTTCTTCATAGTCAATTCCTTCCTTCTGTGCATAGCCTTTTGCTACAAGCCTTGCTTTGTGCTTGTCAAGTGAGCCATCTTATATGTATTTGTTCTTGTACACCCACTTGCAGCCAATTGGTTTGGTTCCAACTGGAGGGTCAACCAGCTTCCAAGTTACATTCTTCATGAGTGCATCATACTCATTCTGCATAGCTTCTTTCCACTCAACTCGAGTAGAGGATTCTTCAAAGGAAGTTGGTTCAAAGTTAGCATATAAATTAAATTCACAATCAAATGATACATCCATGTCATCACCTGAATTATCTGCTTCTCCTCCATCTTCATGTCTTTTCGAACTTCTCGTTCCCGTCTTTCCAACTTCATCCGGATGGACACTTTCAAGTGTCTTTGTGGCCCATTTAGGAATATTCCATGATGGTCCTGGTTGATCAACTTGTGGTGCTTCATCATTGATTGGGATTCTTCCAATTCTCTCAATCACATCATCCAGTTGAACCTCTTGTTCAAGTGAAGTAGCAGGAACTTCTTCATGCGGGGGAGTTGGTGCTTCATATGGAAATTCCAAAGGTTGATCTAGAATAGGAATCTCCCCTTCAAGGTTTGGAATTTCATATTCATTTTCAGAATATTTATTTGGATGAGGATATTTTTCCAAATGATCAAGATGTCTCTCAATGGACTGGTCATTTTTATTAGTTTCAAGAAAAATGACATCTCTGGAAATAACAAACTTCTTGTGTACCTCATAATACAGACGGTATGCCTTGGAGTATTCTTCGTACCCCAGGAAAATGCATTTTCTACTTCGAGCACCAAGCTTGTTTCTTTGCTCCTTTGGAATCAAGGCATAATAGGTGGAACCAAAAACTCTGAGATGTTTGACTGAAGGGAGATGGCCAAACCACATTTCATGTGGAGTCTTGTTATCAAGAGCATTTGAGGGACTTCTGTTTCTCAAATAGGATACACATTTCACTGCATCACCCCAAAACATTAGTTTTACATTCTCAAAAAACATCATTGAGCGAACCATATTCATTATGGTTCTGTTCATTCTTTCTGCTACACTGTTTTGTTGAGGATTGTAGGGAACTGTAGTCTGATGTGCAATTCCATGTTGGAGAAGATAATCTTCAAAAGCATTTGAAGTGTATTTTTTCCCATTGTCAGTACGAAGTGTACCAATTTTTTATTGTGCTTGTTTTTCTATCAATGCATGAAAGTCTTTAAATGTTTGAAATTCTTCTAATTTTGTCTTTAAACAGTAAATCCAGCACATTCTTGAGTAGTCATCAACAAAGGTCATAAAATACTTATTCCCATTAGCAGAAGGAGTTGGCATTGGGCCACATAAATCAGAATGCACTAATTCTAATTTCCTACTTGCTCTGAAATTAGATTCATGGAATGGCAGCTTACTGTGTTTCCCTAATATACATGCATCACATTTGCTCTTATATTTGGGAATGGTGGGCAAACCAAATACACCATTCTTTCTCAACAAACAAAGACTGTTATAATTCAGATGACCAAATCTTGCATGTCGCAATAAACTTGATGAAAAATTACCTTCTCCATGCTGAGAGAGGTAGGCATAGTTCTGAACTCTTGCAGATGAACCCTTTAGCTTCAGCAGCTTCCCATCTTTGTATCCAGTCATGATGACTTGGTTGTTAGAGGACTTTCTTGTTTCTACGATTCCATCAAACATGTGGATGGAATGGCCTTGCTGTCGAATCTCCACCAAGGACAGCAGGCTTCTCTCCAACTCTGGAAGATAAAGAACATTCTTCAACAAGAAATCAGGGAATCTAGGCATCTTCAGCCGAATGGTGCCCATTCCCTTTGGTTTAAGACTGGACTTATCTGCAAAGTAAACTATGCCATTTATTGTTTCATTAAGTTCTTCAAAACAGTCTTTTCTAAAAGTCATATGTGATGTTGCACCAGTATCAAGTAGCCAACATTCTGTGTAAGATGAAAGTGAAGTCATTTCATTAATACCAAGATTACAATGTGCAACAATACAATGAGCAGAATCTGAAGATTTACTAGCATCTTGGTTTTTATTGTCATCTTTCTTCTGGTTATGTCTGTCTTTGATGGAGTCCCACGAAGTCCAACACTGATCTGATGTGTGTCCAGTCTTTCCACAATGCTTGCACTACAAATCTGATCTTTTGCTAGAGTTGTTTCTACCTCCTCTACCTCTGAAGTTTCTTCTTCCTCTGCCTCTCTTGTTGCTTTCTCCTTTGGGATGATCATTGGATTGGTCTTTGCCAGCAAGGGAAGCACCAATAATAGATGCCAAAGAGTGCATCTCTAATCTAGAAACTGTAACTTACAGAATGCTTAGAAAAAGATATGGGATGCAGGTTTAGATTCTTGCTCCTTTACAAATTACAATATGATTCTGCGGCCTATACAAATAATTTTGCAGCTTATAATAGCTCTATATCATTTGTTTTAGAGTGCCATTACATGAACAACTCAAAACATCTTATGAAAAGATGCAATGATATATTAATACAATGTATTGTAGCAGAGTGGGTTCTCAACACTTTTACACTCTCCCGGCAGTCTTCAACTTCAAAAATAATTCTGCAGCTCTATGTTAATAATTCTAGAGTGTTGTTTACAAGTACAATTCAAATTCTTTTATAAAAAATCACAATAATACATCAATGCAAAATATTGCACCAGACTTGTAGAATACTCAAACAATTGAGTTCGTTGCACTTCTTGTAGTTCACACTCTTCAAACAGTCTTCAGTTTTGGTCTTCAGTAGCAATGGTCTTCACATTCAGAGGAAATAGCTCATAGCTCCATACGAATGGATACTAGACTTCACGCAGAAAACTAGGATTTATGAACATACACAACAACTATGCTCATACAAAAATGGGTAATACAACCGTATTAATCTCAATTCATACACATGAAAATCTTGTATATTGTGCAAGGGTCAACATAATGATTGCACAGTAGCAATCTTCCAACTGCACAGGTAATCGTAGGCTTCTCTTACACCAATAGATATCTATGCAGACATAGAGCAGTCTCCAAAATGTATATTCCTTGTAGTTGAACGCAAGAAGGTCAGATCTTCAACAAATTAACGCTATCACCATCAACAATGTAGAAAATATGAATCGTATGGAAATCATAGCACTCTTCTAGTACGTATAGTATGGTCACTCCACGCTCTTGAAAAAGGTTTACTGACAGTCTTTAGTAACACTTCACGCAGTTGACAAAAACACAAGTCTCCACCAACAATCTGCTATCAAATATGCAACAAAGAAATCGCGGCACTGAACATAAAGCGTTTTACCTTCACACAGCTTCAATCAACAGCATATCACAGCTTCTTGTCAATGCGGTCTTCACAAGAGATATCAACGCAGTCTTGAATCTCACATTCACCTCACGTGGAGTCTACAATTTCAATCGCAGACAGCCTACGCTTCGTATGAACGCAAAGAGGACCAAGTGACATAGAGAGAGATACCAACTGGGTGGAACTAGGGTTCACACTTCAAATTCAACCCAACACCAAAAGAAAGATGAGTCATGAGGAATGAAGAGTGCAGCCGCAACATTTAGGGTTACACTAATACGACGAAGAGCAGAACGGAGAAGTTCTTGCAATTGTTGAGATTAGTAGTAATAAACCAGAATTAGAATCTCATGGCATTCAAGAGGATTCTTAGGCTCGGGACGAGGGCTTCAGAGCCATAAGTCGTATCGTGAAACCAGACTCAATAGGATTTATGGAGGATCAGGTAGCCTGGCTCAAGCACCGCCAAATGCTTTTGAAGGAGAGGTATCGCCAGGTTGAAATAGCACAAACTATGCATATATGCAGAATAATACACATACAAAATGCTTGCAGGATTAGGGTTTCACACACAGTGGGAGCATTCTCAATCAAAACTCGAGGAGTCTCTACAAAATCACAGCACAAAAAACTCAACGTGAAGGAATTGTAACGCATACAATGAATGTATGCAGGCTGGCAGGAGAAATGCATGAGACTGGCAGACTGACGGAGCAGGCAGCCTGAAACGAATTTGGCAGAATGAAGGTCTGGCAGGCAGAATGCCAGGATTGAAACACAGGCATGAGTTATGGCAGGTGGTGCTCTGATACCACTGTTGGGTAAAATAACTCTCGATTCAATTTATTTCATAGCCAAAGCATTTATTTATACATTTACAATGACTCTTGGGATTACACATCCGAGAGTCTCTTCAGATTCCTATTATTTACACTAACGTATAATCCTAACGGATTATATTCCAACAGTGTGTGTGTGTGTGTGTGTGTGTGTGTGTGTGTGTGTGTGTATCATGAATGTAGTGTGTGTGAATATGTTGAATCCTATACATGAACATTTGTGACATCGAAATTTTTATTCCATTGCATTTCTTTATATAGGGTTATGGCTACTTCAATCCCTAACGTCCTTTTGTGTAACGACATATTTGATGTCATTACTCGGACGAAGAAGTGCCATTTCACAGTATAACAAATGGTAGTAGCATATGCATTGGATGTTTATGTTTGGGTGTAAAATTCTCATCAACAACGAGTTTCTTGGACCATATTTGGATAATAGATAACTGCTCTCCCTATGTTTATAAATATGCAATTAAATTCTATTTTATGTTATGGATATATATATATGTATCATGAATGTAGTGTGTGTGAATATGTTGGATCCACATGAACATTTGTGACATCTAAATTTTTATTCCATTGCATTTATTTATATATGCCCATGCACGAATTTAAAATTAATTTTAGGAATATATGGAAGGTCGTCTCTACTATGTTATGGAGAAATGGTCTTTAAAGGCCCAAAATTTCAATGGTTTGTAAGAACCTAGTGATTCCTTGGCTTGAGTTGTAAGGATTGTGATGGCACAATAACCAAAATACGATAAGGATATTCACTCCATTTTCCGTGTATATCAATAGTGGAAACATTATATTCAAGGAAAGGAATTGGCATCCATACCAACCAGAACCTTATCAAATTTTTGCAAAATCAATGTGATTTTTAGAATGGTCACCATAAAAATGGTGCACATACATTAAATAGTTCCACTTAAACATCATGTATAGGAAGGAATCATTAGTCAAGTTGTAAACTAATTCAACGAACCTTTGGTTGTGGCATTAACCACCGTCCTCAATTCTTGTAGATTCGAAACATTAGAGTGGCCCCATCTAACCTACCATTGTGGAATTGACAATAGTGTTCAATTCTTGTGTCCATAAGAAATAAGAAGTGCCCCACCTATATGGTAATGATCATGATTTAATTTCTACATTTTAGGAACTAGTGATAGGTAAAGAAGTGCCAAACTTTCACCTCTAGGAAGGACTTATGTGCCATTTAGTCCATCTTTGCGTCCCCTTGGGAAAGAGCGAGAAGTTGATTTGGGAGGCACACTAAAATTGAGTATCAAGGAATTTCAATATGGATAAGACAATGGTATGTTTGTAGACATAATTTTATTGACCAACACTCCAATATGACACTAGAAGATATATTACCTTGTGCACTGCCTATGCCAATGTTAAACCTACAATGAAGAAGCAAAGGCTGCATGTGCCTTTACTACTCCATATAAGCCTTGGGATTCAAAATCCATTGATTTCACGTTAGCTTTTCCCTCAAACAAGCATGATCACAATTGTGTTTTTGTGGTTAATGATTGGTCCTCTAAGATTTAAAAAAAAAATTACATCTTACAGGAAGAGTGGCAGAATAGAATCCACTACTAAGTTCATCTTTGAACATGTTTAGGTTCATTTTGGGTTTCCAAATAACATTTTTTCTGGTTGATACAATATGTTCTTAAGTATATTCTTATTGGGCCTTTAGTCCATGATGGACACAAAGATGGCCATATTGACTACCTTCCATCCTCAAACTGAAGGATAAATAAAGGCAGTCAACATGATGATTGCACATATCTTTAAAATGCACATTTAATCATCCATGTATGTGGGATAAAATTTATCCTTATGTTTAAGAAAGCTACATCAAAAGTCTTCACATTTATATTGGCTACAAATAATTTCAAGTATTATTGGGGTTCCATTAATTGGTCCCAATTGATGTAGATTTTTCCATTGCATCAATTTATAAAGTGTTATCTAACACTAAACTAAGGAAAGTAAAACAATTGATTTTTTTTAACAAGTCCAACACATCCAACAACACAGTCATGATATTCTCCATAAATCCAATGGAAAGTACAAGTAGCAACATCATCAACATGGGGTTCCAAACATGTTTTATGTTGGTGACAAGATATTGTTGCACTTACAAAAAGAGTGACTCACATGCATCCATAGGAATATTAGACCACTACAATATGGGCCTCACAACATCACTAAATTGTGGGTGAATTTTTTTTTAAATTGTATCATCCATATATCCTTGGCTTAGACCCTATATTTAATGTGGAAATAACATTTCCATAATTTGTATCTTTGTTGGAACCTTGGCGGTTTTAGAGAAATTGATTACAACACATCAACCTTAACTACATTGAGCAAGCTGGTTATCGACACAATGATGAAGAGAACCTACTTCAAAATATGTAACTCTTCAAACTTTCAAAACATGGCAACTTCTTCATTGGAGAAAGTGGTTGACTAAGAACCAAATAAAACAAAAGTTTCCCCATTTAATATAGGAACTTGACACAATACTAACCATTACATCCAATGGGATATAATCAATCCAAGTGGTTGCATGATTTTCCACCACATCATAAATGGTCTTGAACTTCAAGCTTAGTGTTTGGGTCCTTTCCATTATTTTTTGGGTCGAAAACGATCGTAATGGTTTGGTAAATCCATTTCGAAGTGCAAGGCTCATAAATAAATTTTCAGGGATGAGAATCAAAGTTATATGCCAAACTGAAATTCTAGTAGCTTAGCATTTTGGAGCCCACCTTAAGCACTTTTGTTACCTTGGATCATAGGTTTATGGTGTCTTTTTAGAGATTTTTTGCTCAAGGGTTTCTACTTCATATTGTAACAAAAAGATTTTTCAACCTGTTGTTTAATTGATATTCTATGAATGAGTGCATTCATCCCATCTCTTCTCAAAGAAAATCTACCACCATTCCAATCGATATGTATTTAGATGTACATTGTAGTGTTTTCCATCGTTGATTAATAATATAAATTGTTATTCATTGTAATTTCAAACTTGAGTATTGGTATTGTGGTTAGTGTCAATAACATGCATTCATTCATTTTATTCATGTCATTCAATAATGCATAGGAGGATGACTTGCAACAACTAAGCCAACTATTTGCAACACTGCATAGAGAATTTTTTAGTGACCTAGACAAATACACACTAGTAATATTCATAAATTGTATATCTTAGTTTCCATGTGAACCAAGATTCAATATTAGGTATTGATTCAATAAAGGTTCCAATGATTTTCAATTGGCCACCGTTAAAGAACATCCATGACCTATGAATTTTCTCAAAAATGAAAAACTACCTAAAAAAATTCATCTTGCACCTTTCTTATGTTGTACACTCACTTAATGCACTAAACTATTGGTAAATTATGCAATAAAAATATTTCAAAGTAATTAAGCATTCAAAGGTGCTTACTCTGGCCCTTTCTTTACCTAATATTCAACAAGTCTTCAACATCATGGTCATGCAATGTGTGTCAATTTCATATATAACTTAAAAGACTCATGAAGGGGAATGGCGTTAGAAACCTTTTAAATATTTCCAAAAGTTATACATTTTTATTACTCACAATTATTTTAAATGTTTTTATATAGTTAAAAAATTATCATTATATGATGAATATATGGATACCTATTTGATGATGGAAAATTCACATGTAGATACTTCATAATAATAAAAATTACATACCTATAAAAAATTGACACGGTAAACTAAGATATGATGATCAATAATCTGCATGCTGCCAAAATTTGACATTAGTGCCTCATCTTGACGTGGACAACCTTGAGAATCTTAATGCGCCAAACTATTGATATAAGAATATTTCAAAATAATTAATCATTCAGAGGTTCTTTTTCTTGTCCTTGCCTCACCTCATATCCAACAACCCTTCAAATTCATGGTCATGCAATGGATGTCATTTTAATATAAAACTTAAAACCGATGGCATATCATTGTATAACTTTTCAGGGCACCATGAAAAAACAGAGGAAGGGATTGACACTAGAAACCTTTTAATTTGTAAATATTTCCAAAAGTTATGGAAATTTATTGTTCACAAATGTTTTTACAGAGTTAAAGGTTGACTATCATATGAAAAAATATCAAGATTTGTTATTTAGTGACAAGGACATCAAACTAAAACACTTAATAATAAAAAAATTGTATGTTGTTAAAAATTCGCATAATATACGAAAATGTGATAATTGAAAATCATGGTCATGCAATGGGTGTCATTTTAATATAAAACTTAAAAAACATTTTCCCTATTTTTTTAATAGATAGAAAAAAATATTATAATATATATTTATTATTTATAAAAAGCCAACCATATTGTTTATTTGGTATAAATGTCATACATATATAAGTTATAAATGCCGTACAAATAGCCCAAAGAACCATGTACATATATATGTTTTCTTTGTAAGATGCAATATTGAGAAATTAAATTAACCGTTTGGGGTTAGGGTTCTACTGGAATGCCGACTGCATTACTTGTGACTGTCTTCATATGTGGTTACCTTCCCTGCGCTAGTTCTGGGGTACCTTGACTGGTTTGGAGACCCAGCACCAGTGGTGTTATTGCTTTTCATCGGCATGTGACTGTTGTTGGTCTCAGTTATCTTTCCTTATCTCTGTTTATGGAGTAAATAGGTAATATTGTCTTCGCTGGCTCAGTTGGCCACCCTTTGGGCTGATATACTCCCCATGCACATTGATTGACCTGACTCTTGCACGGTCCTGACCTCATATTTCGGCTGGAAGTTTGGGCGGTCTCTTCAGTCTGTTCAACAAAGACTTTGTGTTTCATCATTTTTTTTCGTGGGCTCTGATTTTTATGGGTGATGTCGTTTATGGTTGACTTGGGCAGTCGATGACACCTGACATAATCACGAGAACTGGTGCACATGTTGCTACTAGGTACTTTTCGTTTTCGTTGTTTAATATTTTTTTCCTTGTGTTTGGTCTGGGGCTTGGTGTAAATGCTTCTCCTAAGGGTTTATGTGCTTTATCTACTGACCACCCCACATGGAGTCCACCCTCAATTCTTGAGGGTTAGTACCAACCATGATTAAAAAAGTGGGAATTTTTTATTTTAGCCTTCTGTTTGGTTGTTTTTGTCGGTTTAGGGTTCTGTTGGTAACCTTGATTGTCGGTGTTTCCCCTCTTGCATGATCCTTGATAGTAGTTGACTAGCTGTCTGAGAGGTTTCTGCCTGTTTCTGATCCTGACTACTATGTTTTCTGAGGTGTAGTTCTTGTTGTTCTCAGGCTTTTAGGGTGAGAATTCCTGGGTGTCTGTCCGCCTCCCTTGTGGGCTCTCCCGAGGGTTATAGTGACCTAACCCTTGTCTTAACAAGCTTCCATATGTCTACCTCGGGTAACCCTGGTGCCCCCTCGGAGAATGGTGGGGGGGCTTAAGAAGGGTCATTCTCAGTACCATGGTCGTGCCCGCCAGAAAGAAAAATATTTTAAGGCACTTGACTTGAAACACCGGTTTGTACTAGGTCATGATGTTTTCATGGACAAGGTAGAAAACCTTTGTCGCAAAGCCCTTATCGATAGGTAGGAGTACTGCTCATTGTCGAAGGACGAATGGGTCGATTAGGTGACCATTCATTGAAAACCTATCATTCACTATGTGTCCACTATTAGTCTTCTAGCAAATAATTGGTTGGTTTTTGTATTTATTGAAGAGATTGATGCCACCCGTATCTTAAGGAGCCTTTGGTGTTATCAGATAAATTTGCTCAATCAGAATCAAGCCAGATCTCCCTAGTCCAAGTGGATCTAGAACAAATAAAATACAGAATACAATCTACTTTCCTAGATCAAACAAAAATGCAAAGCAACAAATAGATCACCTACCTGAAATATGCAAATCCTCTTCTCTCTTTGTTGATCCAAGCTCCAAAATCTTCATATCTATAGCTGTAAAACACTGTAAAGCATGTGGAACAAGCAAACAATATATGCGTATCCAAACATATAATTGATATAAGCTAACATTTAAGGAAGAAAGCTTTAAACATCATTAACAACAACAATGTTTATGGAAAGAGATTTGTATTAATGTAATGAAGGATATACATAGAATTACATAGGAGAGAACATCACAACCTAGCCTGAACGTCGCAATCTTCCATCCAACAATCTAATCCAAAGCCTCCAAAGAAAGATAGTAAGCCACCTAGAAATTCCACCAGCATAAGAGTACCATAGTCCTTCCTCCCTTCCAAATGGAGAAAGGGTTTAATTTATAAGGCTGAAGGGATAGAGTAGGTTGAGGATTAGGAGGAGGGATCAAAGGGATCTTTCCTATAGGTTAGGAATCGAAATGCCACCTCACCTAAATGATAGGGATAGAGCTTTACCTCATCCATCTTCGAGAAGGGTCTCGAATCTTCGTTTTTTCCCTCAAAACACCACCAACGCACTTTCCAAAAAGGGAAAAAACGTCATTGGCACTCCTAGCAGTGGGAGACAGAGCGCTGGCACCGACGCACCTAGCATGAAGGTTAAGAGCATCGACCTTCCTAAAGAGGGAAAAAGGCAGGAAAATCTCAATCTTAGTCAACTTTAGCAGAGAGAAACTTGGGGATTAGGCAAAGCGTTAACACATGGATCAAGAGTGCAAGATTTCGGTGTAACATTTGGACTATCTAGAAGGGTTCCTTAGTCTTGAACCACTGGCATACTGGTTTTGATCCACTCACGAAAAGGGTCACTATTCGACACTTGTGGGTTCTCCTTCCTGCATTACCCTTTCCTCTGTGGAATAAATATATTCTCACAAGCTCGGCAATCTCAATTGGGAGCTTTGTTTCCCTTGAAAAGGACCTTCACTTGTTATTTGACAAGTGGACAACAAAGGTTCTGGTCGAACTTGATTTCCAATGGATTACTTCCTGAGATTGAGATTGTCTGTGGTGATCATGTTATTACTTAGAAGCTAGATTACTTGAACATGCCCTTCAGGTGTAACTACTACCATGAGACTGGGCATTTCCGTAAATCCTATGCGCTACTCCACAAGGGTCGCCCGGTTAAGAGGGGTTTTGATCTTAGTCCTGGTCCTATCTCCCCCTCCCCTGTTGATAGTCTATCTCCTGTGGTACCCTTGGTTCAATCTCCTGATGATATTTATGTCTCTTCCTCACCGACACCTTATGAAGTCCAAAGGTGAACTGATGTACATTGAAGTATGTGCTCATCACTCTTGCCCTGTGAGATCGGATATACCCTTTAAACACACAACCCTGGAACCCCTTACTTCTTCTGCTTCTCCTCTAGAGGAGAGGCCTCCCCCCTTTACTCTGGAACACTATACCTCACTCCCATCTCCCTTAGCTTCTCCCCCCTCACTCTCACCAAATACTTCTGCTTCACTTGTGAACACCATGCCTTCTATCCATAGAGAAGCACCGGCTTTCATGGATCCCTCTCTCATAAACTCTCTCTCAATATTCTCTGACAAATACCATATATCTCCATCCACGCTCCCCTTGGAATCCATTCATTTCAAAAATGTGACCATTCGTAAGGCTAAGAATCCTTCTTCAGAGGACTCGGGGAATTTGGGACACTATACCCCTCTCTCTTCGCATTTAAAGAATGCATCCAAATAGACTTGTTCTTCTCCCTCCACAACACAGGTACTTAGAGAAAGCACACCTAAAGATTCAGTTTCCCCATGAAAATTTAATCCATTGATATTCGGGGTTTTGGAGGGATTTCCAAACAAAAATCCCTTGGCTCACTTTTCTCTGATCTAAATTAGGACATGATCTTACTTCAAGAAACTATGTGCAATTTTTCTCAGTCACTTCTTCTATTTTCTAAATTCAAGCTAGGGTGGGACTTCTGTGCCTTAGATGCTACTGGACTCTCTGTGGCCTCCTTGCTGGGTGGAACCCTCTCCTAGGTCGATGCAAGGCCTTTTCCTCTATTTTTGGTATTGTGCTCAGAGCTAGCATAAAGGGGATATATGAGATCCTTTCCATCATTAACTACTACGGGCCTTATGCCCAGAGAAATGTATACTGGGAAAACATTATGGTTGTTGGTTTACTTACCTTACCAAACATACTCTTGGCTGGTGATCTAAACTTCACTATCTCCTCCTTTGAAGTTTGGGGTGCTCAAGCAAGGACTAACCCCTTGGCTTCTTACTTCACCCAGCTTATTACAAGTAACCATCTGGTTGATCTCTCCATGAACAATCTTGGCCCAATTTGGAGGAATGGTTGATCGGGGGTCGCAGGCATTAGCAAAATACCGGACCATTTCTTATTATCTAATTATTTCCTCCCTAGCCTTGACTGCTATAGATCTTGCACTACTCCCTTTGATGTCTCTAACCATTACCCTATTTGTCTGGAATGGGGCCCGAGACTTAATTCTCAGTGTTATCCCTTTAAATTTAATAGAGCTTGGCTATTGGAAGATGACTTTACTCCTCTGGTTGCTTCATCTTGGAAGGCTCCTCTGACCTCAGGATCTCTAAATCATTTGGAATCCTTCACCCTTAAATTGGGTAGACTCAAGTGTGCGGTTAAAGGCTGGGAAAGGAAGAAAAAAGGTGAAAGAAAAGAAATGGTTCTAGAAATAAATGATGAGATCTCTGACATCTTACAGAAGGACTCCAAATTCCTGTTAGCAGTGAATTCAAACAAGCTCAAAATTATACAAGATAGGAAAAGTAAATATTGGGCTCGTGAGATCACTACTCAGAGACTTAAGAGTAGAGTGCTCTGGATAAACGAAGGGGATGCAAATACTAAGTTTTTTCACACCTATGCATCTACTATAAGAAATTCTAAAGCTATCTGGTCTTTAAATGATAAGAATGGTAACTTGGTCACAAAGGATGCACCTCTTAAATAGCTTGGGAAACAACATTTCTGTGAATTACTTGAGGATGATAGAACTGCAAATATTGCTGACCAACTAAAGGTGATTAGGATTTTCCCTACTTTGACCTAGGTAGAGGAAGTAGACCTATTCCTAGAGCCTATATCTATTCAAGAAGTGGAAGCTTTTCTTAAGGGCTTCAAGAAAGATAAAAGCCTTTGCCCGGATGGATGGCCGGTTGAATTCTTCCTGGATTTTTTTGACCTCATTGGGGAGGAACTAGTCAGGGTATCTGAGCAAGCTAGAACTAAAGGGAAAGTTCCTAGATCACTAAACTCAACTTTCTTAACTCTGATTCCTAAGTGTGAAAATCCTTCTACCTTCGTTGATTTTCACCCTATCTCCTTATGCAACCTTGTTTACAAGGTCATCTATAAGATTGTAGCGCTTCATCTGAAGCCATTACTGAACATGACTATATCTACCCAGCAATTTGGTTTTTTGGTATAACCCATGAAGTATTGCACTCTATTAAAACCAAGAAATCTAATGTCTTGGTATTAAAACTTGACTTGACAAAGCCTTTGATAGGGTTAATTGGACTTTTCTGAGACTTTTGCTTCTCCATATTAGTATCCTCTTATTGGAGTGAATTGGATTATGGGCTGTGTTACTAATGCTTGTTTTGAAGTCTTAGTCAGTGGGACACCATCTAATTTTTTCCCAGCCACAAGGGGAATTCATCAAGGTTGTCCCTTATCTCCCCTACTTTTCATCCCAATTATAGAAAGTCTCAACATGATTATTTTGGATGCTCAACAGAAAGGTCTCATAAAAGGATTCTAGTACTCTCATGATCTCTCTATTACACACTTGTTATTTGTTGATGATGTTCTCTTACTTGGTATTGGTACTGTCAGTGAATGGAAAACATATAAGCATGCCCTGGACCTATTTTTTTCAGCTACAGGTATGGATGTTAGCAAAGAAAAGTCTTCCTTTCTTTATCAAAATGTCAATGAAGATATTCGGTGTCAAATTGATGAGCTCCTCCCCTATAGCATGGCACCAATCAACATTGGTTTCAAATACTTGGGATACCACCTCAAACCCTTGGGGTATCGATCATCTGACTGGAGATGGATGGTGGAAATGTTTGAAAATAAGATTAAGAACTGGTCATACAAGTATCTATCTCTTGGAGGCAGAGTTGTCCTTATTAAATCTGTTCACACCGGACTTGTTGGGTATTGGTTTTCCCTGGCTAGATGTCCAAAATATATTTTGAATATGTTGAGGAAAGCTATCTTTTTCTTCCTATGGGGGAACACAGATGGTCATCATAAATATCACTTGGCAAGTTGGGAAATTATTTCAGCCCCAATTGAATTCGGTGGATGGGATATAAAGAACTTGGAATGGTTTGGGTTCTCGCTTAGGCTAAAGAATATGTGGCTAATCCTCAAGGGAAATGGCATTTGGAGCCGGATCATAACACATAACTTACATTAAAAACCGACCCTTGGAGGATTGGATCAGATCCCAGAAGTTTGTTGTAAATGGAACTTCATATTTCTGGAATGGCTTTATAAGGATATTGTCTTCGATTACTTGTCAGCTTGGCTGGAAGGTTGGAAATGGTCTGAAAATCCGTCTGGGAGTAGATCCTATTGCAGGCCTTGATTCTTCATATTTATTACCAACGGTTCTTAGAGATTATCTTGCTGATTTTGGGATTTCTAACCTTGCATAAGCTTTGAACCTGGAAGGTTATTCAAAAGGTTTCAATTGCTGGTACTCGGCAACTGATCTCAACTTGGGAGGTGTTTAGGATGAACAATGGTCGTCTTTTACCAAAGGACTCTCCCATGGTGGAATTAAGATTGGAAATCATGAAGACTCCTTGCTCTGGATTTTTGATAAAAAAATTTGGAATGGTCTTTGCCAAAAAGCTTATGAGCTCATTGTGTCAAAGCATCTGCCTCTGTTAAAAGATGGTATCCTCTCGATGGTTTGGGGATTCAACATCCCATAGAATTTGAATTGCTTTACTTGGCTGGATGTTAATAGGAAAATAAGCACTTGGGATAATCTGTACAAGAGGGTTTGGTTCGGCCCTAACAAATGTAGTCTTTGTAAAATCGAGGCTGAAACAGTTGATCATATTTTTGTTGGCTGCTCCATTGTTCAAAAGGTCATACACAGCTTGGGAAGTATGTTTGATGTCCATATGCATTGGTCTAATACATCTCTATTAGAAAAAATTTCAATTGGGTTACAAAGGGTGGAAGGCTTCTGTATCTTCCCTTCTTATTTATTTGGAATCTATGGAAGACCAAGAATAGCTGTATTTTTTAAGACAAGGAACCAAATATCCCCAGACTTTGTCATGTGATCATGTTATATGTTACATCACATCAGGTGCCACAACTAAATAGGTCCAAATTCAGGCTCATTGGAAATCTTCCAGTAAAAAAATTTCCTATGGTGTTTTTTTATGGAGCTACGACAGATTCTATTGGAGGTGCAGGTGTATGTATTTGGTTAAATGAACATCATTTTCTCTCTATCAAAATAGGTTGTGGACATAGCACTAATACAAGAGCCGAGCTATTGGCGCTCTGGGAATCATTATACATTGCTAAATATATTGGGTTGCCATACTTACATATCTTTGGCGATTCCTCTGTGATTATAAATTGGGCAAAGGATGAATCCACACTTGCTATGGTGAACTTTGAGGCCTGGTGCTTTAACACTAGGAAACTCATATCTTTGTTCACATTTGTGGACTTCAATCATGTCTTTAAGGAACATAACAAGAGGGTAGACACATTATCCAAGGAAGGGATTAACATGGCTGCAGGCCATCTTTCTTTCACTGAAATATGTGAAGATGAATTTTTTGGGGAGGTTACACTTCAGATTTTTTGAAAGCATTGCTCTAGTTCTTAGACTTTTAGTCTCTTGCCTCTTATTTGTGAAATTTTGGTTAAGATGATTAGCATTGACTTTGGTTTTTGAGTGATTAAAGCCCTGACTTGGATATTGTTTCTGGGCTCTTCTTATTTTCTTTAGATACATACTTGATTGAAAGGCTTACTGTGCATTTTAGAAGATGACACATTTCTTGTATATGATGCCCTGGCACTGATAGTTAGGTTCTGTGGGAGAGAAATCTCCCTCTTTTGGATGTTGAAGTTCTTTAGGATGATATTGTTTCCATATGTGTTGGACTTACTGTATATTTTTTATGATGTAACCAGTTCCTTTGATTCAATAGAATAGCAAGGAATGCATTTTTCATCGGAATAAAAAAAATGTTCTATTTGTAAAAACTCTTTTACATATCATTCTTAATTTCTAAGACAAAAACCTTTTAATTTGTAAAAAACTTGGAAAGTCATAATCATGCAATGGGTGTCATTACGGGAAGACTTAAAAAAAAAAATTCAACATATAATTCTTTAAATGAGAAACCTTTAACTTGTTAACTTGTTAAATGTTTATGTTTGCATAATTATTTTAAATGTTTTTACAGAATTAAAAATAACCATCATTTGAAAATTTTATCAAAATTTGATATTTGATGATGAAAAATTGGTATGAAGATACTTTATACTGATAGGTGTTTTTATTTGAGATTTTGGGGTGGACAAGTGTCTATGCTTTTTTTAGATTGCACAAGTATGAGACAAGTGTACTGTCCGGATTGAATTTATGGCAGTGGTTACAAATTCAAAATAAACAACTATTAAAAATTATATATATAAAATAATTGATGCATGGATAACTGGTAAATGAGACATGGATAAGTCCTAGCTAATGTGTGGATAATTCGCAATTTGCGAGTTATCCACAAATTAGCTGGGACTTATCCATGCATTTACAAGAGTTATTTCTCACAAACTGTGAGTTATGCACACATTAGCTAGGACGTATACATGCATCAACTACTAGTTACATCGACAGGTGTTTAGATATCTATCTCATATTTTGGACTTCCTTGAGTGGATCAACAAGATTAACTCGAGTGTAATAAGTGTATATTGAATATTTATTTCATGGTCATCGTATCTGGTTATGCTTAAATGCATTTTTATGCCGATAGGCGTATATATCTTAGAATTTTGGGGTGGACTACCATTTATGTTTTTTCATCTACAGACAGGAATAAGACAAGTGTATTGTCTAGATTGATTCTATGGGCATCGCCCAAGATTTTAAAAAATGAGACAGTTGTACTATTGAGATTGATTCTTTGGGCTAGTCCAAAATTAATTATTAATAATTTCAAAAAATAAAAAATAGTTTACTTAATATGTGATAAGTACAGTTAGTGATAATTGTAAAAATTAAAATTAATCTTCAACTATTCAATTATTAGATACACCTACCAACTTAACTCCATCGATTATTAGATACAACTATTAGCTTAACTCCAATGATTCTAGAACTATTAGCTTAACTTCAACTCTAATCACAGTTATATTGGATAAATATTAGATAGAACTATTATCTTAACTCCAATGATTCTAGAACTAATAGCTTAACTTCAACTCTAGTCACAATTATATTGGATAACTATTAGCTTAACTATTAGATACAACTATTAGCTTAAGTCCAATGATTTTATAACTATTAGCTTAACTTCAACTCTAATCACTTAAGGCTTAGTCCAATTACATTTTCCATCTAGGATTCTAGCTAAAATGCAGTCATGTTAGAGTTGAAGTTCTAATAAAATCGTTTGACTTCCTAATAAACTTCTCCAAACTCCTAATAAACTCTTAATAAACTCCTAATGTCACTAATATTTTTTATTATAAAAATATGTTGTGGATAGCCTACCTCAACAAGGTTTCATATCTTTTGGATATAACTTATTCAAACCTAACATCAAAAAAATTATTCATATTTGCTCATTTTCAAACCAATAGGGCAAAGTTTTAATCAATTTCTGTGGCCATCTTTAGAGTGTGTTCTTGGTCGCAGTTTCTGGAATTTACAATTATGATTTTCGAAGCCATCTTTGGAGTATTATGTTGTCATTTGATTCCTCTCTCACACATATTTTGAGCATAATACTGGAAAAACATTGATTATAAAAAGACTGGTGGAGTTAAGCACCTTCACGATGTCAAATATGAAGTTGTTTATTTATTTGGATATGATTGTTAGCTCTAGCTTGGAATATTTTTTTGTTCTCTAATTAATATATATTAATTTAGCTTAAAAAATTGGAAATAATGTTGTTAATACATACATTACCTATTTAGTTTATTTTTCTCGTAAGTATGGAAAGCAGGGCAGGACCAAGAGGAAGTCGTTGTACCCACATAGAGCAATGCCAGGTTTGCTTTCAATGTCCCCTATACATTATATAGGGATACTAGGTAATGCTCAATGAAGCGTTTGTGATATTTATGTGAATCAACAAAGTGTTTATAATAGTTTTTTGAGTCAATGAAGTGTTTGTGATATTTCTATGTCAACGACTCCATGTTCGTGAATTGTGGCATCGAACTGTTTTTATTCTGTTTCAAAATATAGCTTGCAACAATCGACGAATAGTAGTTGTGCTTTTCTGATTCTTACACATAAAACCCTAGGCTACCCAAATACTCAACATTATCATATAATCTGTGTGGATAGCATAATATATAACAGAGTTGTTATATCATAGTGTAGAAACTTTTATAATTTTTAATTTCTTATTACACATGATTGTTTTCATGAATATGTTTAAGTGTTTATCAACCCCCTAAAGTTTGTAGTTGGAGCTTTCATGTATACTTCTTATATTCGACGCTAGAGCTATATATTCCAAATAGTATATACTAATCTTAAAATCTTATAGATTGAATTCTAGAACCAAGAATACCTTGTTTCATTTAAGTACATAAGACATGTAAAGTTTAAAGTGATCACAATGTATGAAAATTCCATTTATAACTATGGACTCTATTGAATTTTTTTGTTGTATGTGCTTGATCAATATTGACAAGCATTGTGTAAGGTGTTTCAGATTATATGAATGCTAGTTTTGGAGGCATAACATGATTTTTGACCATTTATATTAGACTATGGTTTCTCTACATGGTAGTTATTAATAAAAAAATTCTTAAAATTCATAGCTACATGTTGGGTGCATCAATGCAAATACTTTAATCCTTGAACAATCAAGCAAGAAGTAAAGACCTAACTTTTAAACAACCATTTATTACGCCGAAAAACGTATATATCTTAGAATTTTGGTGTAGACTACCATCTATGCTTTTTCATCTATGGTCAAGAATGACAATGTGTACTATCCAAATTGATTCTATGGGTGTCCTCCAAAATCCACAATTAACAATTATGAAAAAACTCATGTAATAACCGCACTTTGTTGGAGTAGGAAAAAAAAAAAAATAGCTCATGTGATAACTTAACTTAATGGCATGGTAATATGTAGTCCATGTGACAATGGAACTCCATCTAGCAGCTAGAAGTCAAGCTAATGTGCAGAAGGTTTAGTCAAACTACATTTTGTAGCTAGGAGTTGCAGTAATGTGCAATTCCTATGACAACCAAACTCCTAATAAACTCCTCTAAACTCCTAATAAATTCCTCTAGACTCATGTGATAGTTGCACTTAGTGGCATGTTAATGTGCAGCTCATGTGACAATCGAACTCCATCTGGCAATTGGGAGTCCAGTTATTGTGCACAAGGATTAGTTAAACTCCATTTGGAAGCTAGGAGTCGAGATAACTGGGATTTGTTATATCAACTCTAATAACTTTTTATTAACTTTTAAATTAACTATTAGATTAACTCTAGTAATGATACAACTATGAGCTTAACTCCAACTATGAGCTTAACAATAACAAATTAAATGGTCGTTATATTAGATTAACTCTTAGATACAAGTGATTAACACATTTTTTACGAAAAAAACATTATAAATCTATCAAATATATACCTCTTGGCGTATTCTAAACATATTAATTTTATTAATATGGTTGTTGCTAGTAACTAGCACACCCACATAGTTTGTGGTTAGATCACTTCGATAATGATCAAATGGTTAAGAAATAGTTATGGAATGGAAGATAGTTTGGATTTTTTTTTATTCCTCATATTCTTCTAGTTAAACAGGTTCAAGTGTGAGTTATCCATGCCTAGCTACATGTTATCACCAAGTTGGTTATCCATTTACGAGCTATGAGTTATCCATGCATTGTTACGAGTTATCCATTCATCAACTAGGTACCAGTTATTTGTTGTATTCTTTTTTTTTATAATTGTTTATTTCGAACTTTGAACGACTGCCATAAAACCAATCTCTACAGTACACTTGTCTCATCCTTGTCAATAGATGAAAAAACATAGGCCTTAGTCCACCCCAAATCTCAAATAAAAACATATATCGACGTAATTAAGATTTAAATAAGCTTCAGTTAAGAATTCACTATTTAACTAGCACACCCACATAGTTTGTGGCTGGATCACGTCTATAGGGATCTAATAATTGAGAGATAGTGATGGAATGGAAGACACTTAGGATTTTTTTTGTATTCCTTATATTATTCTTGTTAAACGGGTTCAACTTTGAGTTATCCATGCCTAGTTATCCATGCTTACTATATGTTATCATCGACACTCTTTCTGTTATCCATTTATCAACTATCAATTATATGTGTGTGTGTGTGTGTGTGTATTATTTCACATTCTTCTAGTTATCTCCCATGAATTGTTGGTTATCTATTGTTAAGCTATGAGTTATCCATGCATTCCTGCCACTTATTATATGACTACCATAAAATCAATCTCGACAATACACTTGGCCATAGTTATTAAGAAAATGAGAGAGCAGACAGAGCTTGCACACAACACACAATAATGATTTGTATTACATAATCATACACACATACATCACATATATATAGTTGGAGTGAGATCCAACTAACTTCAAACATGGAGATGTTGGTTGAGAGAATATCTCAACAGTCTCCTACAAAATCTCAAACCAATCTCAAACTTAGTATGTTGCACTAATGTGAGCATTATCTCTAACAATAGTCCACCCCAAATCTCACATAAAAACACCTATCAACATAATTAATAAAGTTTTATACTTCGTATCGATTTTTATGTTTTTATTTATTAAATAATATAATTTTTGTATTTTTAATTTAATATTTGTGTTATACCTTCAATAGATATTTATAAAAATATAGTAATTAATTTATTATTTAGTATTTGTTTAACAACTACCTATCTCTACAAAACTAAGTGATTACCTAAACTTCCCAATACTTATCGATGTTTGCTCATCATTTCACTCGGTGAAAATTTGGCATGCAGATACTTAAAAATATATTTTGCATGCCCTCGAAAATTATGGAAGAGAGTTGGTAGCCGCTGGGCTTCAAGAAGGCGGCCGCGGACCCCAAAGTCAAGAAGGCGGCTTGCAAAGTAAACAGCTACGTGGCTAGATCACACATACTTCTGAATTGACGAACAGGCAGTCCAGTACACAATTCACTACTCGAGTCTCCCAATCAAATAGTGCATGTCGAAGAAGATGGCGATGATGACAATCAATCAACCACAGTACCAATACCAGCATTCATCCACCTCTGCTGCCTGCTCTCTTCTTCTATATATTATTAGAAGGGATTTTGATTTTGAGGATGATTATAAGGGATTTTGAGTAGGAGGAGCACGAGAAGCAGAGGGACTTTAAAGACATGAAGCGCAGTAGAATAGGGATTTCTGAGGATACTCATCCTACAGCAGATGTAGTTGAAACTGCAACTATTATAACCTGCTTGGACTTATACTGGAGGTACTTTCTTCGATGGGGGGCAAAGCGGAGGCGATCTGCCATTCCTAGAGAAGAGAGCAATGCCAATCACAACTCCGAAGTCCTCCCTAGAAGAGATGAGAAAGAAAACGACTATGAGCTTCAACAGGGCGGCATGGCTAGGGCTTCACAAACCAGAGCGCTGCCTGCCAACCACTTCTCATTGCAACTCAAAGGTACGTAGTCTCTAATTTTGGGCTCTTGTTTTTTTGGCATTTAAAGTTGGGGATCTTGCACTGAATTGATGGGTTATTTTAATTTTGAAAATTGCAGCATGGGTATAGTGTTTTCCAATGGAATGCAGAATGTGAGAGGGAAGAATAAGCCGAGGAAAAGAGCGCCAAAGGAAAAAGGTTTGCACAGCCTTCAACCTGCTCTGCTTTCAACCTGCTCTGCTCTGCTACTTTTATTGGTTGTGTAGATTTTCATATAATAGAGAAAGTAAGAGTGTATATAAATAATAATAATAATCTATTTTTAAAGTTATGGTCAAATGAGACCTCAATTTGGTATACGAGACCCTCTTGTTTCTTGTTTGTGTAACATGTATATATGAATATTCTTTTGTGCTTGTGCATATGCCCTCAAACCTAAATGTATATCTTCACTTAGAGAGATATGCATATGTGTGAGTATAAGTAATGTGGGTAAAGGAGACTCTTTATGGGAGACTGAAAATGAAATTTTCTGTCCAATGCAGACACATAGTAA
This sequence comes from Pseudotsuga menziesii, assembly GCA_001517045.1. Lineage (NCBI taxonomy): Eukaryota > Viridiplantae > Streptophyta > Pinopsida > Pinales > Pinaceae > Pseudotsuga > Pseudotsuga menziesii. The sequence continues at coordinate 67,493 of LPNX010085685.1, forward strand.
GCTGAAGGAGTCAGTGGATCAATTGTCCTCAAAATGCATGATTGATAAAGGTGGGTTCTTTTTATTCAATTCTTTCATGTTTTATCTATTACTAGTTCTTCTAGGATTGTTCCATTGCCAGATTCATTCGAATATTCTCATGTGTCATTTATCTGGTTTTACTCAAAGGGATTGTTCTCATGAGTGTTGTGTTTGGACCAGGACATAGTGCAGATGAGGAAAACACTTGAAGGCTTGAAGGATTACAATGTGCATATAAAATCAGAGGTATATAATCTCCTTTGGGTTTTTGCCCATCTCTTTTAACCCCTCTTATATATGCAAAGATGAGGAACAATAATATTTATTTTGATTGACAGATAGTTCTGAATGGGTTTTGCAGTTAGCTCTGTGCCTTGAGCAACAGCAAGAGCAAAACACGCCTTACATATCTCATCCACCTTTGTTTCGTCGAGATATCAGACAAAAGACAGGAACAATGACCTCATGTGATGATTTCAAAGTTGTGATCGGCATGGTCAGTTTGAAAAATGCTCTGGTAGTTCAGCTTTAAGTTCGGCATATCACAAGCCCCCAAGGTTTGGACAGCGAATGTATCCTTGTTCCCCTGAGTCCTCATTTGTGCCTGAGAAAGATGGTGCAATGCCTACAAAGGCTATTGGCCCTTCAGGATTTCTTGATCTAAAGTCTCCAGATGAAGCTTTGTTTGACACTAATATTTCAAATGATCTTCATGACCAAATGCTAATGTCAAAGAACGAGGCTGCTGCTGCAGACGGAGGAGGCATAGGACAGAGGTCAAAGCAGGCAAATATTCCAAGTTGATTAAAGTGATTGAGATGACAAGATATCCTCAATATTTTTTTTTAAATTAAATTCAATAGATGCATAAAAAATTTCTTCTTTTGCCCATACAGGAATTGAACATACAGTTTAGAATCCCACTTGGATCCAAAGTATCCAGATTTTGTTAGATTGGAATATATATAGATGCCAAAGAAGGCTGCAGAATTGTCCAGTCAAGCATAGATGGATTGATTTAGGTCTTTGCTAGGATGGAATATTTAATAAAGAGAGTTCATAAGTATTCTCATTTGATGCCAGTTAAGGTGGACTGAATTTCTTGAGTGTTTCCTTTTAGAAATGTTGCTACGATGCTGGTTACATGCTCTAACTATCGGCTTAGATAATGAGGATTTTTTTGTTTGTTAATTTTTCAGTCCCCGACAAAGAATTCTGAAGTGCATCATTCTTTGGATCTGTGTAGGCTCAATTTTGTAATATTTTTTCTATATTCATCAATATAAGTTTCGCTGAAGGATTAACTTCAGTTTTTACAACCTTCTGTTATAATAATTCAAGGTTAATTCTACCATAATTGCAAGATATGACGCTAGTTTGCCCATATCTCTTCGTTTAAATGCTACAATGCAATGTTAAGTGCTTTCTATCCATATCTAATAAGGAAAGGGGTTCATAGTGAAACAATGGATATGAAATAACCAGTATGCAGAGAGAAGATTGGTAAATGCCACAATGCAATGGTATAGTATTGTATTCTTATAGTCAATGGCAGAGTCTCAATTGACATGCATGGAACCACTGCCTTGATTTCAGGCCTTGCTAGGGAATATTGTTGGTTATGCGTGCATCCTCTGTCCTGTGGTGTTTGACCATGAGACCTGATGGGGACCAAATCCCAAGTGAACCACTTCAGCCATAGCACAACAATTTCAATTTTAAGGGCGTTGTATCTATATCTAATAAGGAAATTGTGTTGATAATGAAAAAATGGATATGAAATAACGAGCATACAGAAAGAAGATTGGTACTTTTATCTTCAGGAATCCAATAGAAATTCTAGGTTACAGTTATATGAACAGAAATAAAAATACACCACTGTCTTGGACCTATCTATTTCAGTAGTTTGACTTGCCTGAAACTTGGCATATACACAGCTGGTGCTATCTAATTAGCACAATAGTTTGACTTGCCTGAAACTTGGCAAATACAAAGCTGGTGTTATCTAATTACCAAATGGTTTGACTTGCTTAAAACTTGACTAAAGTCTGGAAACCCAACTATATTATAGGTAACGTATTCAAATTCTTTCAAAAGAGCAAGAGACCATTGGCAAGATTTTGGCTTTCTTTTTACAAAATATCGCTGCACTTTTTGCCAAGATTTTAAAAGCAAGTCTTACTATTGAGATTTTCAATTTGACCTTAGTCAAAGTAAGTTTTTGATTAGCAAATTGTTGTGTGTTAAGGAGGTGTAGACGACAGAGGGGTATTTATTTAGGCAAATTTGATTTGCACCTAATGTTTTTCAACCAACTTGAAACATTTTAACTCAGCACAAAGCTCAATGGGGAAACTTGGTCAAGTACAGAATGTCTAAATACGAGATATGTCCAACTATGAGATAATATTCCAATGGCTCTGAAATCAGAGAAGCAGATATAGGAGCTGATAATAAATAACTTAAATAAGCTACAGGGTTTTTTTGATGGCTCAAGCTAGAATAATAGTATTGCAGAGCGTATTTTATATTTTGAATTTTATTTTATTAGAATGAAGATAGCCTAGGTAAGGGTTAAAACAATTATGTTGAACTAATGGCTCTTTGGTTTTTGATGAAAGTTGAAATGGAAAAATCTGTAAAGAGCTTACAGGTATATCAAGATTCAAGATTCCATGTTAGTGATCAATTGGATGAAGAGGACCAGGCAGCTGCTTGATGTTCATCTAAAATTTATGGGGAGCATAAAAAGGCTTTAGTTTGCAACTTTGACTCAATTCCATTTGATCATTCCTCTAGAGAATTGAATGCTGAGCCAGATAGACTTTTAAAAAGAAGGCACCAGGTTCCATAAGGAAGGGTTTTGTTCGAAGAGTTCCGAGAAGGAAAGGCCTCAAGGGTGGAGGTATTTTACCTTCTCCTTCAATCACTTGTCTCCACCCCATCTACCCTCTTCTTCATCACAATTCCTTCTAAGACTTGATACTTCAGAATTTAATATAGGGATATGGCCTTCACACCACACCATGGCATGTCTTCCCTTCCATCTCCCATGCCATATAGATTTGTGTTGCTTGATCTTTCCTACCTTACATTTCCTTCAGGGGTGGAGGTATTTTCGCTTCTCCTTCAATCATTTGTCTCCGCCGCGTCTACTCTCTTCTCCATCACATTCCTCTGTAAGACTTGAAACTTAAGAATTTAGCATTTGTATCCACCGCATCTACTCTCTTCTCCATTAATTCCCTCTTAAGACTTAAAACTTAAGAATTTAGCGGAGGGCCAACGAAGCCGTTGTTGAATAATCCTTTGGGATTACATTGTAAATAATATTTCAGTTATTAGTTAGTAAATTCTAGTTAATAATCTCTTTATCTAACTGTAGATAACGGTTTTAATTTCCTTTATATGTAACACTCATCTATGTAATAAGATATTGATTTGCTGAGGTTCTTCATGGCCTGTGTCAATGGTATCAGAGCAAGGCAACGAAGCATTGGTGAGAAGGAAGGAGCCCGTGAAGCATGAGCCAGCAAAAGAGTTATCACTAAGAAATGAGAGCTACTTAATAAAGATTGTGGAAGAAAGACAAAGACTGCACATAAAGGGGAGACTGCACTTAAATTGTTCTGGTAATTGTTTTGAAGAATTATTTTCTTATTTAAAAAAAAAAGAAAAAGAAAAGAAGAGAGCTGCCATTTGAATTTGCGTGCAATGATTTCTTTAAATCAATTATCAAATCTTTGGAGAGTTCTTTTAAAAAAAAAAGCTTTTAAACAACCATTTATATTTGAGTGCAAGGTTTTTTAAATTGAATTATTAAACCTTTCAAAAATCTTTTTAGAAGATAAAAATATTTTAAAGAACATTGGCTAAGAGGAAAAGAATATATCAGACTATATGTTGTACACAAAAATTTACTATACAGTAAATTTTAGTGAATTCTTTAATTTCAATTGTTGGAGTAATTTTGTATGGAAAAGAAAATTATAAGGAATGGTTTCGTAAAATTAAAAATACCCTTATTTTTTATGATATGTTTCTTTACCCTTATTGGTTTCAGCTTGATAGATTTTGTTCTAAAAAAATCTATCATGAAATGGATAATGAACTTCCAAATCTTGAAGGGGGGATTCCTCTTCTAAGTCGATATTTGGAATTTCCTTCTATAGCAACAAGTTCTTCTAATGCACAAGTTGATGATTCTAATGTACAAGTTGATGAAACAGAAGATGAGACAGTTGATGATATTGTTAATGGAATGGATAAATTAAGTATCATAGATAATGTAGAACCAGCTCTTAAAGATGAAACAGAGCAAATACCACAACAAGAAGAAGTTCATAGATCAATACAGACTAAGACATTTCCAAAAAGGTATGATGATTTTGTCACATTAGATTGTGAATTATACTTTCATGTGTTTGATGATCCTGCATCTTTTCAAGAAGCAGTACATAGTAATGTATGGAAAAGTGCAATGTAGAGAGAGTATGATGCTCTCATAAAAAATGGAACTTGGAGGTTGGTGGACCATTCAATTGGAACCAAACCAATTGGATGCAAGTGGATATATAAGAATAAGTATAAAGCAGATGGGTCACTTGACAAACACAAAGCGAGACTTTTGGAAAAATGGTATGCAAAGAAAGAAGGTGTTGATTACACAGAAACATTTGCTCCTACAGCCAAATGGGGCACCATTCAAACTTTGTTTTCCTTAGCATCACAAAAAGGATGGAAAATACAACATATGGATGTTAAAACCGCCTTTTTGAATGGAGACTTGAAAGAAGATGTTTATGTGGATCAGCTTAAAGGCTTTGCTATCAAAGGTCAAGAACAAAAGGTATGCAAGTTGGTCAAATCTTTATATGGTTTGAAGCAAGCACCCCGAGCATGGTATGAAAAGTCAATTGAACATCTTCTCAAATTGAATTATAAGCATTTCAATCTAGATGATGCAATGTTATTTGTCAAGAAAGTTGGAAGATCGGTTGTATATCTAGTTGTCTATGTGGATGATTTGCTTATCACAAGGAATAATGATGATTATATAGTATCTATCAAAAGGGAGTTGAAAAAGGTTTTTGATATGACAGATTTGGGATTATTAAATTATTATTTAGGAATTGAAGTATATCAAAAACCAAAACACTTTTTCATTTCTCAGAAAAAATATGTTGAAGAGTTATTAAACAAATTTGGCATGCAGGATTGTAATCCTGTTTCTACACCAATGGAGCAGAATCTAAAGCTTACTTCAAATGAAGGTAGCACATTTGAAGATCCAACAAAGTACAGGCAGCTTGTTGGAAGTTTAATTTATCTTACTACTACTCGTCTTGACATAACTTTTGTTGTAGGAATACTTTCAAGGTTTATGCATCATCCCTATGAAGGTCATTGGAATGCAACAAAGCGAATGCTCAAATATTTAAAAGGAACTCAATCTTATGGCATCAGATATTCTAAAGTTTCAGACTTTGATCTCGCTGGTTATTCAAATTCTGATTTTGATGGAGATAAAGAGCATGGGGTCTCTACTTCAGGTTATTTAATGAACCTTGGATCAGTAGCTATCACATGGAGATCACGAAAGCAATATGTTCTTGCTAATTCTACAACTGAGGTCGAATATGTTGCAGTAACTCAAGCCACAAAAGTAATCATTTGGCTTCGTAAAATACTTGAAGACTTGCAGGAAAAACAAGTGACTTCAATGCCTCTCTTTGTTGACAACACTTCTGCAATTCAATTAGCCAAGAATCCAAAATTCCACGATCGAACCAAACATATCAACACCAAATATCACTTGATTCGACATCATGTCGAGGCCAAAACCATTCATCTGACACATTGTTCTACTTCAGAGAAAATTGTTGATATCTTTACTAAAGCATTCGGCCGTGAAAAGTTTGAAAATTTTAGAATGTAGCTTGGGATGTCAAATGTCCCTTCAGATTAAGGGAGGAATGTTGAATAATCCTTCAGGATTACATTGTAAACAATATTTCAGTTATTAGTTAGTAAATTCTAGTTAATGATCTCGTTATCTAACTGTAGATAATGGTTTCGATTTCCTTTATATGTAACACTCATCTACGAAATAAGATATTGATTTGTTGAGGTTCTTCACGGCCCGTGCCAGCCGTTACAGGTAGGCGCTAGATGGAATGACATTTAGCTTACAGGTGGTGTCATGAATGGATAACAAGTAGTATGGGAGTGCCAACTTATCAAAATGACTAGGTATCGAACCTATCAAAATGATGTTCTGACAAAAGCAAAATGTAAAATTATAAGGTTTTGGGATTCTCTCCCAACCAAAAAAGGACATGGATTCTATGGTTCCATTGGATAACGCGAAGATACAGGTGTTAGAAATCCATATATTTCTAAATTTGTAATAAATTTTTCTGAACTCATGTGATAGTTTCACTTAGTGGCATGGTAACGTGCAACTTATGTGATAGTTGAACTCCATCTAGCTGTTGGGAGTCCAGTTAATGTGCATAAGGATTAATCGAACTCCATTTGGAAGCTAAGAGTTGAGATAAATGGGAGTTATTATGTTAAGATAACCGGGAGTTATTATATTAACTCCAATAACTTTTTATTAACTTTTAAATTAACAATTTGATACAACTATTAGATTAACTCTAGTGCTGATACAACTATGAGCTTAACTTCAACTACGAGCTTAACAAGCACAAATTAAGTGGTTGTTATATTAGATTAATTCTTAGATACAAGTAATTAACACATTTTTTACGAAAAAAACATTATCAATGTTTCAAATATATACCTCTTGGTGTATTCCAAACATATTAATCTTATTAATATGGTTGTTGCTAGTAACTAGCACACCCACATAGTTTGTGGTTGGATCACTTCGATAATGATCAAATGGTTAAGAAATAGTTATGGAATGGAAGATAGTTTGGATTTTTTTTTATTCCTCTATTCTTCTAGGGTTCAATTGTGAGTTATCCATGTCTAGCTACATGTTATCATCGACATTCTTCCCATTATCCACTTATCAACTATCACTTATTCTTTTATATTCTTTTTCTTTTTATCTCACATCTTTCTAGTTATCTTCCATGACTTGTTGGTTATTCATTTATCAGCTATGAGTTATCCATGCATTGCTACCAGTTATCCTTTCATCAACTACGTACCAGTTATTTTTTAGATTTTTTTTTTTTTTATAATTGTTTATTTCGAATTTTGAACGACTTCCATATAATCAATCTTTACAGTACACTTCTCTCATCCTGGTCCGTAGATGAAAAAACATAGGCCTTAGTCCACCCCAAATCTCAAATAAAATCGTTGACGTAATTAAGATTTAAATAAGCTTCGATTAAGAATTAACTATTTAACTAGCACACCCACATAGTTTGTGGCTGGATCACATGGATAGGGATCAAATAATTGAGAAATAGTGATGGAATGGAAGCCACTTCGGATTTTTTTATTCCTTATATTATTCTTGTTAAAAGGGTTCAACTTTGAGTTATGCATGCCTAGTTATATGTTATCATCGACATTCTTTTCTGTTATCCATTTATCAACCATATATATATATATATATATATATATATATATATATATATAATCTCACATTCTTCTAGTTATCTGCCATGAATTGTTGGTTATTTATTGATAAGCTATGAGTTATCCATGCATCCCTGCATATATATATAATTGTTTATTTTGAATTGCGAAAGACTACCATAAAATCAATCGCGACAATACACTTGTCTCATCCTCATCCGTAGATGAAAAAGTATAAACCTAGTCCACCCCAAATATCAAATAAAAATGTCGATAGGCATAATTAGTAAAGTTTTATACTTCATATTAGTTTTTTTGTTTATTAAATAGTATTTGTTTTATTTATTTTTATTCTTAATTTAATATTTATGTTTACCTTAAATATGGATATTTATAAAGATTTCGTAATTGGTTTATTGTTTAGTATTTATTAAACAATCACCTATCACTACAAAACTAAGTGACTAACTATGACTTATTGGTGTTTGCTGACCTCGAAAATGATGGAAGATCGCTAATAACGCTGGGCTTCAAGAAGGCGGACCCCAAAATCTAGAAACCCACTAGCATGCAAAGTAAAGGCGAGATCACACATACTTCTCAATTGACGAACAGGCAGTCCAGTACACAATTCACTACTCCAGTCTCCCAATCAAATAGTGCAGGTCGAAGAAGATGACGGTGATGACAATCAATCAACCACAGTACCAATACCAGCATTCATCCACCTCTGCTGTCTGCTCTCTTCTTCTATATATTATTAGAAGGGATTTTGATTTTGATGATGATTATAAGGGATTTTGAGTAGGAGGAGCACGAGAAGCACGAGAAGCAGAGCAACTTTTGAAAGACATGAAGCGCAGTAGAATAGGGATTTATGAGGATCTCCATCCTACAGCAGATGTAATTGAAGCTGCAACTATTATAACCTTTTTCGACTATTACTGGAGGTACTTTCTACGGTGGGGAGCAAAGCGGAGGCGATCTGCCATTCAGAGAAAAGAGAGCAATGCCAATCACAACTCCGAAGTGCTCCCTAGAAGAGATGAGAAAGAAAAATACTATGAGCTTCAACAGGGCGGCATGGCTATGGCTTCACAACCAGAGCGCTGCCTGCCACCCACTTCTCGTCGCAACTCAAAGGTAAGTAGTCTCTAATGTTAGGCTCTTGTTTTTTTTGGCATTTAAGGTTGTGGATCTTGCACTGAATTGATGGGTTATTTTAATTTTGAAAATTCCAACATGGGTATATTTTTTGTCAATGAAATGCAGAATGTGAGAGGGAAGAATCAGTCGAGGAAAAGAGCGCCAAGGAGAAAGGTTTGCACAGCCCTCAACCTGCTCTGCTACTCTTATTGGTAGTGTAGATTTTCATATAATAGAGAAAGTAAGAGTGTATATACCCAAAAGCAAGTGTTGTGTAACATGTATATAGGGATATCCCTTTGTGCTGGTGCATGCGTATGTGTATTCAGATATGTATGTGCCCCCTATATACATCCCTTTGTGCTGGTGCATGCGTATGTGTATTCAGATATGTATGTGCCCACAAACCTATGTGTATATGTTCACTTAGAGAGATATGCATATGTTTGGGTATAGATGATGTGTGTGAGGAAGACCTTTTATGGGAGACTGAAAATGAAATATTCTGTCCAATGCAGACACATAGTAAGCTGAAGGAGATAGTGGATCAATTGTCTATATAAAATGCATGATTGACAAAGGTTGATTCTTTTTATTCCATTCTTTCATGTTTTATCTATTACTTGTTCTTCTAGGATTGTTCCATTAACAGATTCATTGGAATATTCTCATGTGCAATTTATTGGTTTTACTCAAAGGGATTGTTCTCTCAAGTGTTGTGTTTGGACCAGGACATAGTGCAGATGAGGAAAACACTTGAAGGCTTGAAGGATTACAATGTGCATATAAAATCAGAGGTATATAATCTCATTTGGGTTTTTGACCATCTCTTTTTACCCCTCTTATATATGCAAAGATGAGCAGACAATAATATCTATTTTGATTGACAGATAGTTCTGAATGGGTTTTGCAGTTAGCTCTGTGCCTTGAGCAACAGCAAGAGCAAAACACGGCTTACATATCTCAGCCATCATAGTCTCATCGAGATACCTGATGAAAAACAAGAACAATGATCTCATGTGATGATTTCAGAGTTGTGATTGGCATGGTCAGTTTGAAAAGCAGTTCAGCTTTAAGCTCGGCATATGACAAACCCCAAAGACTTGGACAGCGAATGTATCCTTATTCCCTTGCATCCTCATTTGTGCCCAAGAAAGATGGTGCAATGCCTACAAAGGCTATTAACCCTTCAGGATTTCTTCATCTGAAGTCTCCAGAGGAAGCTTTGTTTGGCACTAATATTTCAAATGATCTTCAGCCCAAATGCTAACGTCAAAGAACGAGGCGGCTGCTGCAGACGCGAGAAGGCATAGGACAGAGCTCAAAAGAGGCAAATATTCCAAGTTGATTAAAGTGATTGAGATGACAAGATGTCCTCAATATATATTTTTTAAGATTAAATTCAATCGATGCATAAAAAAATTATTCTTTTGCCCACAAAGGAATTGAGCATATAGTTTAGAATCCCACTTGGATCCAAAGTATCCAGATTTTGTTAGATTGGAATATATATAGATGCCAAAGAAGGCTGCAGAATTGTCCAGTCAAGCAGAGATGGATTGATTTAGGTCTTCGTTAGTATGGAATATTTAATAAAGAGACTTCATAAGTATTCTCATTTAATGCCAGTTAAGGTGGACTGAATTTCTTTGAGTGTTTCCTTTTAGAAATGTTCCTACGATGATGGTTACATGCTATAACTATTGGCTTAGAGAATGAAGATTTTTTTGTTAATTTTTCAGTCCTTGAAAAAGAATTCTGAAGTGTATCATTCATTGGATCTGTGTAAGCTCAATTTTGTAATATTTTTTCTATATTCATCAATGTAAGTGTCACTGAAGGATTAACTTCAGTTTTTATAACCTTATGTTATAATAATTCGAGGTTAATTCTACCATAATTGCAAGAAATGAAGCTAGTTTGCCAAAATCTCTTTGTTTAAATGCTACAATGCAATGTTAAGTGCTTTCTATCCATATCTAAGGAAATGGAGTTGATAGTGAAAAAATCGATATCAAATAACCAGTAAGCAGGTATAAGATGGGTAAATGCCACAATGCAATGTTATGGTAATGTATGCTTATACTCAATGGCAGAGTCTCAATTGACATGCATGGAACCACTGCCTTGATTTCAGGCTTATTTCATTTTTTTTTGCCTTGCTAGGGAATTTTGTTGGTTATGTGTGCATCCTCTGTCCTGTGGTATTTGACCATGAGACCTGATGGGACCAAACCCCAAGTAGACCACTTCAGCCATAGCACAGTAATTTTAAGGGCTTTGTATATCTATAAGGAAATTGGGTTGATAATTGAAAAATGGTTGTGAAATAACCACCATACAGAAAGAAGATTGGTACTTGATTGCTACTTTTATCTTTAGGAATCCAATAGAAATCCTAGGTTACAGTATATGAACAGAAATAAAGAAGACACTCACTGTCTTGGATCATCTAATCATAAGCTTTGTATATAGGTGGTGCTATCTATTTAGCACAGTAGTTTGACTGCCTGAAACTTGCCATATACACAGCTGGCGTTATCTAATTAGCACCAATAGTTTGACTTGCCTGAAACTTGGCAATTACACAGCTGGTGCTAGCTAATTAGCAAATAGTTTGACTTGCCTGAAATTTGGCAAATACACAGCTGTGCTATCTAATTAGCAAATAGTTTGACTTGCTTGAAACTTGACTAAAGTCTGGAAACCCAACTATATTATATGTAACGTATTCAAATTCTTTCAAAAGAGCAAGAGAATTTTGGAAAGATTTTGGGTTTCATTTTACAAAATATAGATGCACTTTTTGACAAGATTTTAAAAGTAAGTTTTACTATTGAGTTTTTGACTGACCTTAGTCAAAGTAAGTCTTTATTAGTAAATTGCTATGTTAGGAGGTCTAGACGACAGAGGAGTATTTATTTAGGCAAATTTGATTTGCGCCTAATGTTTTTCAGCTAACTTGAAACATTTTAACTCAGCACAAAGCTCACTAAGGACTCTTGGTCAAGTACAGAATGTCCAACTATGAGATAATATTCCAGTGGTTCTGAAGTCAGAGAAGCAGATATAGGAGCTGATAATAAATACCTTAAATAAGCTACATGCTTGATATATTTTTGAGGGCTCAAGCCATAATAAAAGTATTGCAGAGAGTGTTTTATATTTTGAATTTTATTTTATTAGAATGAACGTAGTCCTAGGTAAGGGTTAAAACTAATGGCTCTTTGGTTTTTGATGGAAGTAGAAATGGAAAAATCTGTAAAGAGCTTACAGGTATATCAAGATTCCATGCTATTGATCAATTGGATGAAGAGGACCAGGCAGCTGCTTGATGTTCATCTCTGAAAAAATCTGTAAAGAACTTACAGCTATATCAAGATTCCATGCTAGTGATCAATTGGATGAAGAGGACCAGGCAGCTGCTTGATGTTTATCTAAAATTTCTGGGGGAGCAGAAAAAAGGCTTCAGTTTGCAACTTGGACTCAATTTCATTTGATATGCATCCAGAGAATGGAATACTGAGGCAGAGACTTTCAAAAAGAAACCACTAGGTTCCATAAGGAAGGGTTTTGTTCGAAGAGTTCCAAGAAGGAAAGGCCTCAAGGGTGGAGGTATTTTATCTTCTCCTTCAATCACTTGTCACCACCCCCATCTACCCTCTTCTTCATCACATTTCCTTCTAAGACTTGAGACTTCATAATTTAATATAGGGCCATGGCCTTCACACTATTCACACCACACCATGGCATGCCTTCCCTTCCATCTCCCACCATGCCATATAGATTTGTGTTGTTTGATCTTTCCTACCTTACATTTCCTTCATATCAAAGGTGGAGGTATTTTCGCTTCTCGTTCAATCAATTGTCTCCACCGCATCTACTCTCTTCTCCATCACATTCCCTCGTAAGACTTGAAACTTAAGAATTTAGCATTTGTCTCCACCGCATCTCCTCTCTTCTCCGTCACATTTCGTCATAAGACTTAAGAATTTAGCAGAGGGCCAACGAAGCTAACATGGATAAGCGGTGACATGTAGGCGCTAGATAGAATGACAATTAGCTTACAGGTGGTGTCACGAATGGATAACAAGTAGTACGGGGTGCCAACCTATCAAAATGATTGGGTATCGAACCTAATAATTAGGTACCGAACCTATCAAAATGATGTTCTGACAAAAGCAAAATGTAAAATTATAAGGTTTTGGGATTCTGTCCCAACCAAACGAACCTGGAGGACATGGATTCTATGGTTCCATTGGATCGCGTGGAGATACAGGAGTTGGAAACCCATACCTTTCATTGGATTGAATTAGTTCCCCATTCCCCAGTCTAGAGGGAGATTGGCTGAAATTCCATTTTCTTTTAGAAGAAACGACACATTATGATCCCTGATGGAATTCCTCGGAACCATCAAAATGAGGATGTGACAAAGTCAAAATGTCAAGGTGACTAGCTGTATGGCACTGACTGGTATGATTGTATCTCGGCAATGAGAACTAGCAATGTGTTGCTAATGTTGTCTGGCTTATGATCTTCATGGTGAATCTAAGTTACAAGATGCCGTATACCTATATTGATATCTCTTTGTGACGATATAAGTGATCTGATTGGTTAGGTGGGAAAGTTGCATTGTTCTCTATCACATTCCCTTATGAGACTTGAAACTAACATGGATAAGTGGTAACATTCATAAGTGGTGACAGGTATGTGCTAGATGGGATAACATTTAGCATATAGTTGGTGTCACAAATGGATAACAAGTAGTAGGGACTGCCAGGTGGCACTAAGTGCACTTACAATTGGTGTCACAAATGGATAACAAGTAGTAGGGAGTGCTAGGTGGCACTAAGTGCAAGATGACAGATGGTGAGGTGGCACCACAAGTGGCTATTGAGGGCTTGAGTAATGTGATGGAAAATGTTCATATGAACCAAAACTATCATATGGCCTAGAGAGTGTGCATAGAGTCTATGACTCGAACACAACATAATTAGAAGATGTTTGGGACTATAAAGCACTAGGAATTATTTCACCTAATGTAAATGGGATAAATTATGGAGGTCTTAGTCCAATAACCAATCTTAAATAGAGGATGTATTTGATAGTGGGTGTGACTTAAGCTTCTAATGACCATATTGGGAGTTACATAAGATCGTGTTGAGTATATGAGGTCTTTTTGGAAAGATCTTGGTGTGTGAAATCCAATGACATGGTCGTACCAAAATAAACAATGTGAACTATGGGGACCAAAGTTCAATGTAAATGTGTAAGTATGTCATTTACACATTAAAAATCGCAATTTTTTAAATTTGAGTGCCAAAGCCCCATTCTTCATTTCGTATGCATCCAAAGATGCAAATTAGAGCACTTAGGCTACCGTGACATGCATCTATTCATCCAGAAACAATTGGCTATGAGCTATATGAGTTAAGGATTATACCAAGAACTAATATTCAATTGGTCATCATGGAGATGTCTTAACCACAACAAGAGGTCAATGTGATGTCCATGTGTTGCACATGTAAAGTAAAAGGAGAATTAAATGGATTTAATTAAACTTTCCACAAATTTGTCCTTAGAGACATGTTTGAGGATGAAACTGTTATCACCACACCTTCATATAGAGGAATCAAGATGTCACAAATCTCCCTTTATACATAATATGGGCAAAGTTAGTTGGAAATTAATCCACTCCATACCTTATTCAGATTATCTATGCAAAATAATGATCTATTTGAATAGAAATATTACTTGTCAAATTGTCAATAGGTATTAGGGTGTTCATTCAGTTCAAGAAAAATTCAATAGGAGATGGCTATAGATAGAAAGGTTACTGGCTTCACATTAAATTTGGGAAGCAAGTTCCACCGTCTAGCAAAGATCTATAGAGGCTCTATCTAGAAAATTTGTTGTTGGAGAGGGAGTTGGAACTTTGGAGATTAATCCCCCTTGTATAGGCTCTCTCACTAGGTTTTCATGTTCATTCCTTCATCCTTCTTCTCTTCTCTTTGTTATGGATTCAATGTATTGGATGTCAATATAACCAATTTGATTGAATCAATTGATCTCATTGTCTCTAGTGGATTCTTATCTATATTCTAGATGTATGAGTTTACTATGACCATAAGAGGGGACTATTTTGTTGGTCCCCTAATGTTCATTGTAAATATAGTAGATTGAACTTTGATTCCTCAAGCATTACTATTGTATCTATGACTATGATTAATCATGGATCCTTCATGCTTCTTCTCTTGTTTGTGTTCAAGATGATGTATTGGATGTCGTAGTAACCATTTTCATTAAATCAATTAATCTTTTACCTCAAATATATTCTTATATATCCTCTAGATATATGAGTTTAAAATGACAATGAGGAGTGACATTTTTTGTCAATCCCCTAATGTTTAATGTAAATGGTGTAGATTGGAATTTCTTAAGTGTTTCTATTGTATCCACTACTATGATTAATGAATTATCAATCAATTTGTTAACTTGTTTCTTATGGTTATTGTATAATTATATGTGTAGTTATTTCCAATTATTCTAGATTCATTAACTTTGTATCGAAATGATGTCAAGAATACTTGATCCTTAGGGGATCATTTAAAATGATATTCCCCATTGGGTTTCTTCACCCATCTGAAGTCAAGTCCCCATTTATGAGTAGTTGGCTCCATTCACCAATTGATAGACACTAGTAACAATACTTTTAGCATTATTTCATCAACATACCTTTAGAATCCTTTTGGTTTATTGATTTGTCGTATGCTTTTAGCTCAATGCATAGATTAGGAACAACCTTACCCTCCTTGAGATGGAAGTCATTAGCTATTACATGAGAGAAGTGTTGTTTTTGTGACATTAAGAATCAATATTGACGTTTCTTTAATGTTTTCTCCAATGGTGTTAATGACTTAATATCTAAGGTGTAGGTTTGGGAGTAGACAAGTCCCTCTATGCAACATAGAAAAGTGGATTAGTTAGTGGAAGAATACAAGGACATGTCTACCTCACTTACAAGATGATCTCTAAACCCTAAAGTAATGATGCAATTGATTTGATATTGGCATCCCCTATACCTAATGGCCCTATATATAAATTATTTATTTTGGAGAATGAGGAGGTCCAATGCCAAATTCAAGAGAAAATAGATAAGGGCCAGATTCAGATAATATCCTCACTCTGTGTGAGCCAATTTTGTTGGTTCAGAAGAAGGAAAATACATGGAAACTCTATATTGACATAAGATCCTTGAATAAACTCACCATTAATAACTCGTTTATGATCCTCCAAATTGAGGATTTATTCAATCGACTCAATGGTGCCAAGTTTTTCGATAGTATTGAACTAGTCATCCAATCACTAGGTGCTAATAAAGCCAACTAATGTGTGGAAGACAACCTTCAAGCCTAAGGAATGTATCTTTGAGTGGTTGGTCATGCCCTTTGGCTTAACTAATGCACCAACAATGTTCAAGAGGATGATGCATGATATTCTATGGCCATTTACAATTTCTTTTGTTTTCATTTACTAGGAAAATATCCTCATCTTTAATAGAACCTAAGATGAGCATCTGAAGTGCATTTAATAGGTGTTGAGAACCCTTTGAGAACACCAATTATATGTCAACCTGGAGAAGCTTTCATTTTCTATGCAAATAAATCAATGTTTGGGTACATCATGGATGAGCATGGTGCACATATGGATCCGACCAAAACCTAATTCATTCATGATCGGTCATTCACAAAGACACTAACAAAGCTTTGCAACTCCTTAGGCCTCGCCATTTTTTTTGTGGATGTTAGCGTTATGGATCTTCCATATTGCTTGGTTCCTTTTACAAATGACCATGGTATAATGGAAAGGAAAATCCTTTTGGGTCAGGGAACAACAAAAAGTATTTGGGTATATACTAGGCATCATCTTTTCTCAACACCAATCCTAATCCTTCCAAATATGCAATATCAATTCAAAATTGAAATCAAATCCTTAGATTGTCAATGGTGCAACTCTCACTTGGGATGGACATCTAGTGGCCTATCAGAAGGAGACACTTTATGATATAGTTCACAGACACTTTTAATACCCTAGTTTTGATGCTTGGATTGTATTGGATCATATATAATTATATATAAATTGTAAATGCATGGTTATAATTATGGTACTTGAGCCATGCAAACTTAAATAAATGACCTTATGTATAAATGATGTAAATATGATAGTATGAATTCTTAGTGTAAATATCAAGGCTGATACCCAATTAGTGAAAGGTTAGGCATGTAGATGTTATAAATATAGTTCAATGGGATATCACTACAAGGAAAACACCCTCTAGTGTAGGTTATAATGTAAGCCCCTAAAAAAAGAGCCCGAGTATATGTTTATAGCAGAGGTCTCTAATGGGGTGAGTGGGCAGAGAGGTTTAGTAGAAGTTTTTAATCGATGATTTTGTATATGTAAAACGCACAGGTGAGGTTCAAGTGTTGACATACTAGTACGAAAAAAGCGTAACACGTCGATCACAAAATTCCCTTTCCGATACGAGAAAAAAATATTGTTATATTTAAAAAAATGACAATAGCGGTGTGTTAAACATAGGATACACCCCAGTGCGTACAAACATTGAACACATTGTCTATGGCTAAAAAAACATACGCCATGCATAATATAATTATAAAAACAAAAAAACATAACCGGTACGCTAGATACCAACAAAAAATCGGTGTGTATGTACACTTAATGCAGCATATTTGTGCCAGAAACATAGGCCAAGAATAATATATTAAAAATAATTAAAACCCATAAACAGTACATCATACAAACAAAAACACCGATGTGTTATGTGTATTACAACATCACATTGAGTAACATTAAAAACATGTTGCGTAAACAATTTTAATATTTTTTAACAAATATGGTGCGTTTAGATATCCATACAACAATGGTGCGTAAACCAACAAAAGAACTTGTGCTCCCCATAAAAAAATGACTCGATGCATCCATGTATAGGGTGCATGGAAGCAGGGTTTCATATAAAATTGCCGATTCTACTATTTGTTTTTACCATTCACCGAGAAGCTTGGAAAAAAACTAGTTCTCCTCACTCTCTCGCATATGCATGCGTCAATAACGATGCATTGTTGATTTTTTGTGCGCATTTCTAGTGGTATTGAAGCATTCAACACATGCATCAATGCTTTTGTTTCTTAATGGACCGCCGACACCATCTTGAGACTCTCTAGTAGGGCTCTCACGGTGCGTACTATTATTATATACGCACTGTGTCAATGTTATCTATGTTATGAACGCACCAGTGACTTGTATGTTATGAACGCACTCGTTTGACTGTCACCCCTCCTAGGTCGATGATTGAGGCATAGATTCATATGTGAGGCCAGATTTTACCCAAGAGGGGTCAGTCGAAGCTCCCTACTAGGATCATATCTAAGACAATGGACCTGCTAGTCAGTGTGGATGAGCATAGTTTATACATAATCCATGTCCTTACGCAGGGTTGGATTGATGAGGATGTTCAAACATATTATTCACCGTGGATGAGCCACCATATGCTCCAGGTAATATTATTGTTATATGTAAATTTAGTTTCATTTTATTTTCTTTCTTAATGCAAATAAACTAATTCTAACGCTTTGTTTAAATTTTACTAAATTGTTTTATTTTAATTGTCTAATTATTGTTGTGCACTATATATTTTGTAGATATTGCTACCTTTTTATTACTTCCTTGGCATGGGGAGGTGTACCCCACATCAATGATGAGAGTAGTAATGATGATACTATGGATGTTCCTTAGAGTGTTCCGATGATTAGTTAGAAGTATTAGAGATTTCCCTCCCATGCTATGAGCATGGGGATTTTTAATCGATGTAATTATTATATTTTACGGAGTTTTTGGGGCTCCTTCTTATAGACACAATTGTATTTTGAACACATGAATTATATATACATGGGCACATGGATGCGAAAATTTTATACATGTTTGGAGCCTTTTTATTTTGTGATGTGTTGTATGTGATATTTATTTATATGTCGATGCAAAATGATATGAAATGAATTTTGATAGTTTACTTCCTTACTATTATTGATTGATGTGCCACTCTATAATATAATTAGCTATTTGGTCTGCTACACATTTGAAACTCCTAGAGATGTGAATGAATTTGATCGATTGAAATAGGATAACCAATTGTTTAGTGTGCAAGAACTTTCTAGAGAGGCAAGGATTGTGTACCCAATAATTATTATTCAACTGTACGACAAGAAGCTAGGAATCGAGGTAAACAAAAAGGTGATGAATGCTCGTGTGTAGGGCATCGATCAATAGACCAATGATAGCATCATGTTATTCCTGATTATTGGTGGTTTCACTAACATACGCGCCATTGATGTGAACCATGATGTGTGACAGGGAAAAAAGTACCAATGCAACCGAGGCGAGATTTGGGAAGTATCTTCTTGCGCCATCAACATAGCCAACGTATATGGTAGGATGAGGATCTATCTGATAAGGCCAAGGAAATAAACCATGAGTATATTGTATGAAAAAAGGAGAAAACAAAAAGGGAAAAAAACTAGAATACGACAAGTGAAGGGTTTAGTCAAGTTAAGCTTAAAATATCTTGAGGTATAACCCATTGCGGGTGTTCTTAAAGAGATGACATTTTGAATCGACGAGGAGATATGAATATTTTTTGAGCCAGTGTTTAACAACATATGGTTCCTGCCACATGGACTCAAATTTTCCCTTGTCAACTTTATCATGAGCTTGGTTGTAAATAAGGACAATGTATCCCTCCTTAAAAATAGGAGGGTGGACATGATAGTCGTAATAGGATTTAGATCAATGTCTGGTGGCTTTGATTGTTTGGATTTCCACATGAATATCCTCATCTACTTGTTTGAGAGTGATCAAGTGTTTCTCTAGAGAGGTTGTCTCTTGTAGAAGTTCGACAATGATGTGCAGGGACAAGATTTAGCACTCGATCGAGAGAACCAATTCCACTCTATGTATGAGGTGGAAGGGATTGAACCTAGTAATAGTTTTAGTTGAAGTGAAATAGGACCATATGGATAGAAAGAGCATATGATTCCAGTTGGATTTGTGCTTATCAATCATCCATTGGAGCGATCTTGATTATCTTATTGACAACCTCGATGTGGTCATTTCCCTGATGGTATTAGGGGGAGGAGAATTGATGCTCATACTTCAATATGTATGACAACTCTTTCCATCCTGTCTCTTTGAAGTGAGAACTAGGGTCAAACACTAGTTGACGAGGGACGTCGAATTAAGCAATTATGTGGTTGAAAAAGAAATGCATTGCAGTTTGATTAGTACAATTAAATGTCGGCATGACCTCATCCCACTTATTGAAGTAGTTGGCTACCATAATTATGTACTTATGGCCACCAGCTGACGCAAGATTATATTCCATATAGTCAATGGCCCATTTTCACAAGGGGACGACAATGAACACTAGGTGAAGTGGCACATGAGGATTTCTTGCCTTTGGGGAAAAAAGTTAGCAATTAAGGCAGTGTTTGACTATTGCAATGCAATCATAAAAAGGGTTTGCTAGAAATAACCAACGTGGATGAATTTCTAAGTAATGTCCATCCCTAAGAGATAACTTCTGCAATCCCTAATTAATGTCCATCGCTGAGAGATAACTTCTGCAATCCCTACTATGGTAGTCATTTAAGACTTGTTCAGACTCATCATGATTGAGGAATCATCGCAAAATGGTGTCAACCTCTCATCGATAGAGGACATTATCGATGAGTAGATAGTGAGGAGCTTGATGATGAATGCAATGATGGTGATTGTGGCTAAGCTGAGAACCAAACTTTTGGGTTTTCCAGTACACAAGAATGTCACCATACAAAGGGTCGTCAAAAGCAATGGTGAACAAATGTTCATTTCACACGTGGTCAATCATAAGGGATGCCAAAGACTTAGACATCAAGCCCATGATTAGTTGCATGAAGGATAACACCTTGGTGTTTGTGGGGGTTACAAACTCGAGTTTATGCTCTTGAAGGATAACGATCCATTTTGAAATACAACCTTGAATAATGAATTGATTTAAGATATACAACAATAGGTATGAGTTTGTGACTACTTTGGTTTGGATCAAAACGATGTAATGGTGTAGCTTCTGAACCGAAATACATTGGCAACGAACAAATTCTCCTCATGAGGATATCTAAGAGGAAGAATAGATAGGTCCTGATTAATGTAGTAAATGATATGCTCTTTACAAGCAATGTATTCTTGGACTAATACTCCAATGATGGCATATTAAAATTCCTATATGTAAAAGTATAAAATGTTCCATGAAATCAGAGGGAGAAATCAAAGGAGCAGAAGTCAAATCTTGTTTTAACTCATCGAAGGTTGCTTGTGCCTACTCGTTTGAAATGAAGGGAACGTTAGTTCATAGAAAAAACAAGAATCCACGAACCATTACTGTGTAGTCTGTTATTAAAAAATGTAAGAAATTGGCCTTACCTTGGAGACTTATCAGCTAGCGGAAAGTGAAGGTTAATGATGGCTTGAACCTTTAGAAAGAATGAATCCCAATAACTGGATTGTGTGTACACAATGAATCCCTTTTTCAGAAACAATGAATCCAATAACTGGATTACGTGTACACAAAAGACACGCTTGAGATGGTTTAAGAAGATATTGTACTTATGAAATCAAAGGAACACCTAACATAGGTCCTTCAAATACTAGGAGTGCTTCTTAGATTGTGTAGTAAGGTCATCCAAGTAAACTAGGATGATGTGGACCAAGTCATGAAAACAATATGACATGGAACGTTGAAAGGCTGATACAACATGTTTTATCCCAAATCACATGACTCGATAGGAAAAAGTGCCCCATGGGGTCGTAAAGGAATTCCTATGCTGATCCTCTTTGTGGATATAGATATGGTTGTACCCCAAGAACCTATCCATAAAGGAGAGGATTTTATTTTCAATGAAAGCATTGATAATATGATCAATGAAAGGGGCGGGGTAGTTGTATTTTGGACACACCAAATTCAAATCTTGAAAATTAGTACAGAAACAAATGGTGCCTTGCTTTTTGTTCATGGAGACTGAGTTGGATACCCACACAGTATACACAACTGGATAAATGAAACCAACTTTGCACAACTTTTCAATCTTGGCTTTTACAGTTGAAGCTTTTGATGGGTGTATGGGTCTCTATTTTCAACATATTGGCGCAACATCGAGACATGTGTTGATATGGTATTCAAGAATGGTGAGATCAAGGTCAGGCATATTAGTGTATGGCCAAGAAAACACATCACAAAACTCCTGAAAGAGTGCTTTGTAGGAAACAATGTCCTTAGGGGTGCAAGGAGCGGCTAAAGTGATATTTTTCGTGACACTGGATTTAACCGAGATATCCACCTGGATGGTGAGAGAGATGTTTGTCATATTAAGTTTTTCGAAGGTGTCAAGGACTAGGGTCAATTTCTTGAACCAATCGATATTCTTGTAAGGGATGAAATCTTTTGACTTGATGGAGAATTGGTTTGAATATGGGGATAGAAGGACAACTTCTTTGGGGATAAAAATTCAAATATGGGGATAGAAGGACAACTTCTTTGGGGATAAAATATGCACGATGGTACATTTTATCAAAAGGGAAATCTGGTTTCGTGAGTGCTTTTAGAATTTCTTCATCACTCTGAAATGATCAAATCTACAAGTCTTAGGGGCTTCGCTTTGTTGATACCATGATGATATCTTGGGATACCTCAAAATGTTCACTAGAAGATGAGATGAAGCAAATGGTATTTGTCCCCCTCAAAGAATATGTTGGAGGGTGAATTTCTTATATAGCAATGAATGGGACTCTGTGGAGAGTCAAAGTAAGTCATCTAACATAAATCAAAACTCAGGAATATTCGGGAAATGGTGTGAGTAGTGGCTATGGATGTCGCATATGCACAAGGATGATTGGGACAAAATGACTTGTTGCGCGTTTGGGGTTTCTAGGGAGATGGACCATGTGAATATTCTCATTAGGTTCATCATCCAATGTTTGTAGAAGAGTGCGTGAGATAGGAATTTCTAAACAACTTTGGGTAGAATGACCCCAAAAATCACACAAAGCACAAGGTGGGGCCCCTCGATCTGAGGCAGTAAGGGGAGGGTTCACAACTTTGTTGGGATTTGTTGTTGGTGTGACTCTTATCATTTTCCCCCTATCCTTCTTCTTAGGAAGTGTTGGGGTAGTAGAAGGTTTTTCCTTAGGCACTCTAGGAGGTAGATGATTGGCTGCACAGGTGTCAAAACAACCTTTGGTGTAGGTGGTGGGTTGGGAGGGATAAGGTACCAAACATGGAGTCATATGCCAAACTCAAAAGATTAAGAATTTCCATGATACAGTGTGGGTATGATTCTAGAAGGTAGAAATGAGAACCAAATTTGTTGAATAGGCATGGCTCCCCATTGGTTCCCAGGTAAATGGCTGGGAGAGGGGGCAGGTTGGGTTTGAGGTTGAGGATGAGGTTGGGCCACAGATTTACTAGAGGAAACCGTACACAAATATGATATTTCCACCTTTTGGGATGGAGGAAGTAGAGCCTAAAAGGATCAGATCATGGGGGCATTGTGAAAGATGTTGAGCCCAAGATGCAGAAAGTCAGGATGGACACACAGTCGATACTGTTGTGTACCATGGATATAAAATTTTCTGGGAAAGTTCCCCTTAGGATCGTAATAAGTCAACTAATCCATTTTATGATCTTCCATTCATGGGGGGGCATCATAAGATTGAATACTTATGAGGTGATGAATTTCATAGAGTATAGATAGCTACTCCAAAGGAGGAAATTGTATTTTGTCTGGGCATTGACAACCTCAATGTCGATTAAGATTGTTTTTCCATCTAACTCTACAAGGAAATTTTGGAGAATGCTCTAAGGTTGAGCTACATGATAATAATAGGTGCATAAGGTCATGAGAGATGATGCAAGTTTGGGGGGATCTGAGATTCTACCAAATATGAGTTGACATGATGCAATTCGAGGCACCTTCATCGACAATGCACTAATGAATCACACAGTTTTCAATGGTAGCCGAGATTCAAAAGGATATTGAAGAGGGACTTTGCAGCTTCACATGGTCCAAATCAAAATTTATTAAATGGGAGTTGGAAGGATCAATCACACCTAGATATGACAGTAAGTATTTGATTTGTGCGAGGCAGTTCCTAAGAAATTCTAGGGTTGATATGGCAGATGGGGACTGCGCTAAGTCATCTACGATACTATAGTGGGAGTGACCCGAGTGTTGGGATTGTTTGTAATGTGATGCAAAGGAAACTTAGGAACTTTGTAAATCCCATTAGTGGGGGATCAAGGTAGGTGTAAGGGATTTGTCAACTGGAATGGTGTCTTTCCCCTTACTAGTAGCGGAACTTTCGATGACTAAATTGTATTGGCTATGTCGCATTTGAAGGTTCACGTTGGGAAGAAACATTAGGAGGTGTTGGATACCAGAGTCATAAGGTTGAATTAATGAAGGTGTTATGGGTGGATAAGATGCCAAAGGTTGTCATATGACTACCCCTTGCATAAGGAAGGGATTTTGTAGGACTATAGGTTACGTTTGGGTGGGTTGAGGTGGAGGTGGATTTGTTTATCCTTGTTGGGAAATAGTTGGTTCTTGTTGGTTAGCCACATTCCACAGTTGGCGTGCCTTATCCAAGTGAGGAAAATGATGGGCATAGTTCCATACACACTCTAGAAATAACACAAATTATTAGTCCATAATTGAGCATTTTTGGCATGTTTAGGCAGATTTTTAGGGTCTTGATTTGTGAGATTCACTCTAGTGTTATCAAATGGGTTAGTGGGGTGGGCCCCACCTTTTTACCATTGGTTGTTCCCTTTATTCTTTCCCCTAATATTTTCCTTTGGATGCGCTTCTTGATTATTGGGTAGGGGTTGGGCATGTTTCCAGTTGGGCGTAAACTTGCATGTGAGGAAACAGTGGAACAATAGGGTGTGGATGAACTGAAGAAGCTGGCAGAGGGCAAGGAAAATGGTAGTATGGGTTCATATTCGAGGGGGGCATGAAGCTAGTAGAAGCAATTAAACACATGGTGAAACTACATGAGCACCCAAGGACATGGGGGATTAAAGTAGGAGAGGAATAAGAGGTACCTGTTCATGAATGCGATGGAGTGCACGATAAATATGGACCATATATAGGAGTATCAATTGGGACATGATGAGGATGCACAACATTGGGATTATTACCATACACATAAACACTCTCCATGGGAGTCTAAGTTGCATATGATGCAACAATGCCAATGGCACCATTTGTAGCGTGGGACGCCCTCGGTGGGTATTTGCAAACAGAATCTCCACAAGGGGCATTCATGATGCGTGTGTATAAGTAAATGGATTGTGCATAAATCAATTCAAACTATTAGGCATTCAGGATAGCCTCTTCCTTAGTTTATGATCGTTTAGAGGCCACGTCCTTAGAAATGGCAGGAAGGAAGGATTTTAGAAACCAATCTAAAAAGATCATGTCGTTGAGTTTGATCTTACACAACGTCCAGCACCAATGCCACTCATGGATGTGATCTATGATGTGGGTGGAGGAGTTATGTCGATAGGAAAGAAGGATTTCTACACTAAAATCATGTTGGATCGGGAACTAGAAAAAATATAGGAAAGTGGAGGCTAGAGACACAAAATTGGGATGTGTCTCATGAGGTTGGTTGATGTACCACTTAGTGATAGTGCTAGTGAGGTTTCTTTGAAATAGGAAGAGTCTGATGGAATCATATACAATTTTTTTTTAACAACACCATAGGTCAAACAACATGATATGGTTTTAGTGGTCTCCCTCAGACACCTCTTTGAATTTTGGGATGTGCAATGGGAGTTTGATAGAGGGTTTAGTTTGTATCATGGGAGATCATATCATTGTTAAACCTTTCCAAATATGGGAGGTTGAGTCTAGGTATCAAAGGAAATCTCACAGTCGAGGCGCCTCCCTACAAATGGTTTCCAAGTGGAGGGTTACTCGGTGAAGAGTTCCTCGATTGAGGGTTTCCTCTGCCAGAAGGGGGAATATTAGTATCCATGGTTTTGCTAGTGTGTGGATGTGTGGGTGATTTTTACTATGATAATTCAAAATACTAAGACTTGGAGAAGTGCTCTGGTGACTATGCTTGTTCTAAACTAATGTTCAGTGTGAAGAGTCGATTGTGGGCTCTAAGAGTCTGTATTGAGGGGGTTGTCTCAAAATTCTGTGACAGAACCTCAAGGGAGCTATAATGACATAAATCCTAGATAAACATCTAAATATCACAAGGTTGTGGTGGGTAAATCTCAAATAAAAAAACCAAAAAAAACAAGTGCAACCAAGTGTGTGACAAGCGATCTGAGAAAACAAAAAGAAAAACTTGAAAAGAGAAATCCTAGAAAGAAAAAGTGTAATAACTCAAAAATTCATAAAAATTTAAAATTTTTCATTTGACATAAAATGTCAATTGTCACTGCTAAAATACCCTTAATTGTCAGCAGATAATAAAACAGTTTGAAAGAGAAACACATATTACTTCTTTATAAGAATTTGTATTATCTAGAGGCTTGTCTTTAAAAACTCTGTTAGTAGTGTTTCAACTTAGCAGTTGTAATTTTCCATAAAGTAGAAAATAACTTGCAATTTACTGATGCTAGAAAATACTATTGATTTCTTTTGTCAAGTAGGAAAAAGTTCTTATGTGAGACTGAGGCTTTCTTAGCTTTAAGCTAACGCAGTTGGAATGATGGTTCCTTACAGGTTTAGTAGGTAAGCATATGTTCTAGTAAAATAATATTTAAATTCAAGTCTAGAAGATACTTCTCTAGCATGTTTATGATGCTGGAATTAGAATGTTTTAACTGCAGCTTGTCCCATAAGAGGTAATGTTGATCTTAATTTCTTTTATTGTTAAAACTCCATAATGACGTTTCAACAAACTACATATGCATGGATTAAATTGCATGATTGATTACTATCAAAACATCTGGTTGATTAAGATTAAATTCTAAAGAATACTTGTATTCATACTTATAGTAACTGTGATCTAAAACAAGATACAAAGTTCGCAGCTTAGTGCTTAGTCCACTCAACACTCTTTGGTTTCTATTACAATTACCTTCATTATAGGGCTCTATAACAACATACTCTCCATGAATAATCCAAATTACTTTATCTTTTGTCTATTTACTCATTATTAGGTTACTAGAATTACATTGAGATTTCTTCTTGGGGTCTATGGACTGCATTTACTAATATTCCCAAAATACACACTGCATCGAAAGTAATGGTCCAATATTTCCTTCATGATTGAAAGAGTTCTTCTTCAAACTTTTACAAACTTTACTTTGAAGTCTTTTCATCTATATTTTATACCTCCTTTCCTGGTGTACCCTTTAACTATAAGTTACACTCTTACACAAAGCTATTTCGTAACTCTTTTGAGATATGGTTGTTCGTTTATGTAATATAAAATATCTTATCATTGCTTGGTCCATAGTCAAACAATTACTATCCTTCTCTAAGATACAAAAGACTACTTCAAGAAAATTATTAGATTTCCCTTCTCAAAGTAGTTTATATTTTATATAAAATATGGTTAGCAAAGACTACCCTATCTTATCCAATAAACAAATAACCCTAAACCAAAATCCATTTCTTTATTCCATGGTTTACAAACTAGGCATCGATATAATCAAAAGGTATATTATATTATTGGCAATCAAAACAAATACATTGTTTAAATGATATATTATTATGATTTGTAAAGATTTTATGCATATTGGAAACTCCATCATCAACTATTGAATTGCAAACCACGAGGGTAAAAATTTACGGTGGACACGTGGAGGTGTTTTATCCACAGCTCACGTTGACTCAAAAGGAAATACCCTAACCCTTCTTTTCGCATTGCACAACCTCTTCAATGTGTGTGGCCGAGCTGCGAGCTTTTGGCCGCCATGACTTTGTCAAAACTCTTGTTTAGAACCTGCCCTTCGAAATGACATCGTAAGCTTGTTTTGGTGAGGGTACGAGGTGGATTCTCGGTGCTTTAAGGTTGTTGTAACATGCTTTGAGTGGAGTATCTTGTTTTCTTCAAGGATTCAAGGACTGAGTTAGATTTAAGACTGAATTATAGTGGACCGAGCTTGCAAAAGGGTGCTTCTTCATTCAGGTTGGAGTGATTTATCATTTTCCTTCAAGTTGTGACTCAAGGTTCAGTTGAATCAAGTGCATTAGACTCGACCGTGACATTACTCTTCCATATGCTATCGAACTGTTCCAGCTGCTTGCAACCATTGGTTTCTCCAAATGATAAAGCAGGTAATCTGTCGTTAATCACTTTCACTTTTCAGTATCTTAAGTTTTAAATACATTTTAATGCTGCACTAATGTTGGTTTCTCTGCATAGGTTCCTCTCAAGGAGGTTGGGGTTTGGCTGCAAGCACACCTCTCCTTTAACGACTACGCAACCCTGGTAAGCCCCAGTTGAACTAAGGGTCTTCTCCTGCAATGGTATTATGGTGGTTGATACATAAGGATACTTGCTGCTAAAAGAAACTTGGCCTAGGTTTTTACTTGTTAAAAATTTCTATGTGTTGTTTTGTTTTGTAAAGAAAACCGTAAGGGTAAATATGTGCAAGTTCTTGAAAGCTAAAGTAGTTGTGATAATAGGGTTTTAGTGGCAATGCCTTTATGGCCTAGACGATGTAAATTTATTTTGCTTTCCTATTAGAACTCAGCTCTAAGCCATGACAAGGTTGTTCGACCTCTGTCTGGTTAATTAAGTTTTTAAAAAGGGATTCACAGGTGAAGAAAAAGACTGTTTTGCTCAGTCGAAACTTGTAAAAAGATATAGGGTTTTATACTCGTAAGGAAAAATAATGGTTATGGTTTTATTTACTGTTTTGTATAATGTAAAATTTGAACAGGCCTGAGCCTCGACCTATATTTATAAAGCCCATAAGCCATTACTCTTATTTTCTTTTGTTTTTATCAAATTGTTACATTGTTATTTTAATTTATTATCATGTAATTTAGAATGATTTATAATGCAATGTGTTATTGGAAATTTTACTGTGTTAAAGAGTAATAATAGTACTTTGTTTTGCTCAGAAGGGTTAATATCTAAAATACCCTACGGTTTTGGAAAAAGATGGAATTTACAAGAATAAATTTTGGTTTTTCTTTTCTATTTTTACTTTTTAGAAATAATAATTACAGCTGTTAAATTTTATTTTAAAAGTAAGTTTATGCAAGTTTGTGAATAAGATGAAACCTGTCTTTCGTAACCCTAGGTAAATTGCCTTGGGGTTTACAGTAGAAACAACTATTTTAGTGCATAAAGAAAATATGATCTTGGAATAAGTTATTATAAAAACTTATAGAATACTATCTAGTTCTAACCCAAATCGATAGTTTGTTTACTGTTCTTATGTTTATTTGTTTAACTTTGTCTATTGTGTTTATAATAATTATTAGTACTAATGATAGTTCTATGATTAGTATGATTACTATATATATATATATATATATATTGTTGATGTAATTGTAACTTCGGAATGTATTCATCCGTATTTCTTATGTATTGTAACCCGATGTTTATTCCGGGATGTATTGTAATGTTTTTGAGTCATGCCACGCCCCGATGTTTCGATTGGGAAGTTTCTATAATGAGAAAGTCATGTCAAGTCATTGTGGGTAACCCTCCTATTGGTCAAGGGTTAAAGTCCCCACAGTTGTGGGGCCCTTAGGTTATTAGACTATCCTAGTGAAGTCGACCCTAGGTGAGTCATTGTAAGTCAGGGAAATAGTCCCCACCATTGTGTTACCCTCCTATTGGTCAGAGGAGGCAAAGTCCCCACAAGTGGTGGGGCACTAGGGTTATTAGACACTCCTAGAGATGTCGGCTCTAGTAAGTAATTGTTAAGTGAGGACGACATGTTGGAGTGCACTTCAAGTGAACAGAAGAATATAAATAGAGAATGAGAGCCTCTCTATTTATCACTTGTAACAATTACACCCACGCATTGGGGCGCATGAGTGAGAGAGCAGAAGCTCTCTCAGTGTGAGAGAGAGAGACTGCTACTGTCGGGAGTGCATCTTACTGTTTTCTGATTTTACCGTTTTGTGTTGATTCTATCTCTGAGGAAGTTGCAGGGTTTTCTCCTTTATGGTTTCCCCGAGGAAAACTCTTTGTGTCTCTTGTCTCTTGTGATGTGCTTATGTTTTATTGCTATGCTTGTTATTCTCTCAGTGAAAAGATCCTAAGATCAAAATGCTAGCTTATATGATGAAAAACTAACATGGTATCAGAGCTAACCTGAGAAGAAGACATTGTGCAGCTACAGAAGCTAGGGCTTCTTAGTTTTTGGGTCTCTCTCCACAATCCATAAGAAAAAGTATGCTAGGATGACACAGAGGAGCAGTAATTTCAGAGATATCACAGAAACAGTAACAGGCATTTCTACAGAAGAAATTGAAAAACTAGGGCTTCCTGTTTCGGGAGATTCCCTCCACTGTTTTAAGAAAAGGAGTACATTGGACAGCTCCATTTGAAGAGATCTATCTGTCTATCCAATCAGACTTGAAATATTCCAAGTTTTGAAAATTAGGGTTTCTGTGACAAACCCTAGATCAGTCAGCTTCGAAACCAAGACAGACACCTCTAATTGGTAAGATCTAATCTATTGCTATTTTCATTTGAGGTTCTCATTTCAAAGTGATCTATCACATTAGCTTGATGATAAGCTTGGTGAAGTTGACAACTTCCAAGCATAGAAGTATTTGATCTCTCTAAAGAAAATGGATTGGACACCTACATGAGTATAGAGGTTCTAGTTTCAGAGGGAGATGAGGTTAGAAGCCTTACACAAGAAGAACTTGGTCAAGGCTAAGAAGATCATGGTTGATTCAGTCACAGATCAACTTGTACCACAAGTGTCTTCCCTAAAGACACTGATGATGTTTAATTCCTTGACCAAGCTATTTGAAGGGAAGAACAGAAATCGGAATATGACCTTGAGAAACCAGTTGAAGAATGTGAAGATCCAGAATGCAGAGACCATGCAGTCATAAGAGTCTCTCAAATCAAGAACAACTTGAAGTGGTAAAAGAAGAAGTGAAGAATGCAGTAGTGGTGATGTCGACCTTGAATAGCCTCCCAAGATCATGGGATTCATTCATGCGAGGAATATGTGCCAGAAGGAAGTGATTACTTTCAATAGACTCCAAGAATAAGAAGAAGCTCGACTCATAAGAAGAGAAGAGAAGATGGGAGCAATTGAAGATCAAGCTCTCACTAGCCAAAGAAGATCCCTCAAGCAATGAGGAATACAAAGGACTCAACTCTAGAAGAACCTCTTATCCATCCTAGAATTTGGATAGGAAACGATGTTATCATGAATGAAGAAGACGATGAAGCTGAAGGCTCAAGAAGGAGTCTACCCATGAAACAAATAAAAGATAAGTATTCAATTGTCATTTCATGATATTGTTTTGTTATGCATTTGTTGATATTCAGTTGATGTATTATGCATGATAGGATGTTTGCATTAACGACAGTATACTACTAATATGCATGTGATGGGTAAGTAGCTCATGGTGCTATACAACCCTCCATTGCTACTTATCTAGAATGAAACCTCTTTGCTGACATATTGGATTAGTGCACAATCTCAATGTTGTCCTGGTAGAGATGGAAGGCATCTAGAAAGTTTCAGTGAGATATGGATGAATGTTGTATTGGATAAAGTAGTTGCATGATCATATATTTATGCATAAGAATTTGCGAGTATGAATATTCGTTATGAAATGTTTCTAACCATACAAATTCATTTGACTTGTAGGAAAGACCGCATATATAATCACCTACAAGCAAAGAAGAATGAAGACTTGTTCCATAGAACAAGTGACGACAGTTCAAAGACAAAGAATAATATGACAAGTGCAATGACATCATTGATGCAGAACCTTCCAGCCACCAAGAATAAAGGGAAGACCAGTTCAAGAAGAATGATGTCAGGGCACAGTATTGAGACATGAAGAGAAGTTCATAGTTCCATCATGCAGTAGATGGAAACATCGTGGGATACAAGGCGATATTCGTAGCACGAGGCTTCTCACGAAAGGAAGGCCTAGACTATGAAGAGACATTTGCAGCCAGTAAGAGTTGAAACACATACATGATGAGATTGATGAAGACCTTAACCTTTGCTACAAGGTTGAAGATGAAATTCTATACACCAGATGGATACATAGAATACAAGTAGCATAGGAAGCTACTTGTCACTCCGGTACAGAATGTTTTCAGTGCATAGAGCACAGAAGACAGAGGGAGTATGATGCTTTGATTCAGAGGGAGTGACTATAGAAGATCTAAGGTTCGACATGATACGACAGGATGGATAGATTACTGATGACTCTAGGATTTACTCAGAGTAAAGTGGATTCCAAAGTTTTCTTCAAGGTTGAAGGCGGAAGACCAGTGATGCTCCTGTTATGTGTCGATGCACTATTTTCTAGGCATGGAGGTGTGGACAAGGGAAGTATGCAGTAGAGATCCTGAATAGGTTCAGGATGATGGACTGCATGACCACACCTATGGCATCGAACCTGAAGCTATTGAGTGATGCTTCATCAGAGACGGTTGATGCTACGATGTATCGTTAGATGATTGGATCATTTGTGTACCTGATGAACATGAGACCAGACATTTGCTTTGCTGTGAACACCTTGAGCCAGTTCTTGACAGATCCAAGAAATGTTCACTTGATTGCTGCAAAGCATATTCTGAGGTACCTAAGGGGTACAGTTGATTATGGGCTCAAGTACAATGCAAATCAAAAGATTAACCTGGAGGGTTATGTTGATTCATATTGGGCAGGAAGTGCCATCGATAGGAAGAGCACTTCAGGATATTGCTTCAGTATGGGATCAGGTGTGATCTCTTGGTTTAGCAGGAAGAAATCCTGTGTGGCACTGAGTATAGCTGAAGTAGAGTATGTCGCAGCTTGTTTAGCTAGTTGTGAGGTAGTATGGATACAGAAGCTACTGTCTGATTTATTTGATCTCCAGATGGATGCTACTTGTATGCATTGGGACAACCAAAGTTGCATAAAGTTGTCAGAGAATCCAATGTTCCATGACAAGTCGAAGCATATTAAGATCTAGTATCACTATATCATGGATATGGTGCAAAGGGGAGCAGTGAAGCTCCAGTATGTTGCGACAGAGGAACAGATAGCTGATGTGTTGATGAAGCCATTAGCTAGAGTGAAGTTTGAGTACTTCAAGGAGAAGCTTGGTGTTCTCCAGATCGAGGTTTCCTCCAAGGGAAAGTGATGAGTCCCAAATCCATTCTGACGAGCAGGTCAGATGTAAGTGCTGAGCCATTCTGTCATGGTGAGAGGATTCAGTTCCTTCCATGTCAGATATGAGTGATGAGATCCATAGCCATTCTGACGAGTAGGTCAGATATAAGGGCCGAGCCATTTTGGCATGGTGAGAGGATTTGGTTCTTTCCATGTCAGATATGAGTGCTGATTTCCATTCTGGGAATGGAGGTACCTGGTCAGTTACAGGGAACACTCAGTCTGGGACTGAGAGAGCCATTCTGACGATTAGGTCAGATATAAGGGCTGAACCATTCTGTCATGGCTAAAGGATTAGGTTCCTCCCATGTCAGATGTGAGTGTTGGCCATTCTATCGAGTAGGACGGATGTAAGGGCAATTGCCACTCTCTGGGAGAGTGGAGGCACCTGGTCTGTTACCAAGCAGCTCAGTTTGGGACTGGGGGCCATTCTGACGAGGGTGTAGGATTCAGTTCCTACCATGTTAGATGTGAGTGCATGCCCTTCTGACGAGGGTGTAGGATTTGGTTCCTACCAGGCCAGATGTAAGTGCAGAAATCTTCTATCACTGTAAGCAGGATGCGATTCCAACCTGGATGAAAGTATGGAAATATTTCATCACTATGAGTAGGATGTGTTCCCGCATGGATAGAAGTCTTCCATCATTGTGAGCAGGATGTGATTCTATCCTGGATGAAAGTATGGAAATCTTTCGTCACTGTGAGTAGGATGTGTTCCCGCCTGGATGGAAGTATGCCTTTCTGACGAGTAGGTCAGATATAAGTGCTGAAGCCTTTTCACAGATGATAGTGATGTCTTATCATGCTAGTGAATGTGAGTGATGGGCCTTTCTGATGTGATTATAGGATTGGTTCCTATATGATCAAATGTGAGTGTTGGGCGTGCCTTTCTGACGAGTAGGTTAGATGTAAGTGTTGGGCGAAGACCTACATGATGGCTAGGCCTACAACCAGCATGAAAGAAGGTTGGCTCTATAGAACTTCCTATGATGAGATAGTACACACATGATGATGACCAGGTGAGATCCAGATCGAGCTATGATCCAGATCTAGTTATGATGACTCCGAGAGATCCAGATCGAGTGATGATCTAGATCTAGCAGTGATGATCCATATCGAGAGATGATCCAGATCCAGATCCAAATTGAGTGATGATCTAGATCCAACAGTGATGATCCAGATCCAGTGATGATGTCCAATGATGATCCAGATCGAGTGATGATCTATATTCAGTGATGATGATCCAGATCAAGTGATGATATAGATTCAATGATGATGTCCCAGATCGAGTATGATCCAGTAACGATGTTCCAGATTGAGTATGATCTAGTGATGATGATCTAGATCGAGAGATGATCCAGATTCGAAGGATGACGATGAATTGAAGATGAAGATGACTTGAAGACTCAAAAGACTCGAGATTCAGATGACGAGATGATCCAGTTGATACAGAGAAGAAGACTTGTGCTAATAAATTGTGTCAAGAGAATACCTTCCTAGTTAAGAGGGGGTGTTGATGTAATTGTAACTTCAAAATGTATTCATCTGTATCTCTTATGTATTGTAACCCGATGTTTATTCCGGGATGTATCGTAATGTGTTTGAGTGATGTCATGCCCCGATGTTCCGATCGGGAATTTTCTATAATGAGAAAGTCATGTCAAGTCATTGTGTGTAACCCTCCTATTGGTCAAGGGTTAACGTCCCCACAGTTGTGGGGCCCTTGGGTTATTAGACTATCCTAGTGAAGTCGACCATAGGTGAGTCATTTTAAGTCGGGGAAATAGTCCCCACCATTGTGTTACCCTCCTATTGGTCAGAGGAGGCAAAGTCCCCACAAGTGGTGGGGAACTAGGGTTATTAGACACTCCTAGAGATTTTGGCTCTAGTAAGTAATTGTTAAGTGAGGCCAACATGTTGGAGTGCACTTCAAGTGAACGGAAGAATATAAATAGAGAGTGAGAGCCTATCTATTTATCACTTGCAACACTTACACTCACTCATTGGGGCGCATGAGTGAGAGAGGAGAAGCTCTCTCAGTGTGAGAGAGAGAGACTGCTGCTGTCAGGAGTGCATCTTACTGTTTTCCGGTTTTACCATTTTGTGCTGATTCTATCTCTGAGGAAGTTGCGGGGTTTTCTCCTTTATGGTTTCCCTGAGGAAAACTCTTTGTGTCTCTTGTCTCTTGTGATGTGCTTATGTTTTATTGCTGTGCTTGTTATTCTCTTAGTGAAAATATCCTAAGATCATAATGCTAGCTTATATGATGAAAAACTAACATATATATATATATATTCAGTTCTTTGTCTGATGTAGATAAATTCAATAGATAGAGTATGTATTGTTGTTTCTAAAGAATGAATCATATGCAAACTATAAAAGAAATTATTTACATTTTTCATTTAGAGTTAATAAAGAATCATCACATCTACTTAATCAACCAGCAGTACTAGAGTACTTCCTATGCAAGGTGTGGAAAAATACAGTATGGTAATCTATTTCTATTTACTTCTCATTTAGCATAAATACTACTGTTTATAATCTACATATCCCTAGCAAAACAGTAACATGATTATCTTTGAAAAACTAGTAAACATTGGCTGAAAACAGTAAATAAATTATAAATAACTTGAAAAAATAAAAACCTGTCAAATGATGAGGTGACAACATCTTAAGGAGGTTGTTCCTCCCAACCAACTCCTGGAGAAAGCTTAGTCTGCACTTCCTTAGGACTCTCGAGCCTGTTCTTGGTCCTCCTGGTAGAGTACTGGGTGAAGTCTGTACCCTTAAGACCTTATGTCACCTGACTAATCAAATTACAACAGTAATTCAATCCTGCTTATAGCAGTAAGAACTTCAGCCTAACAACTACATAAGTTCAGTTCTCAGCATCTAACCCCTCAAAATCACTTCAATCAGTCCCCTCCATCACAATTCTCATTTGCACTTCATTAACACTGAATGATCACTTTTCCAGAATGAGAAGCCTCAGCTATCTTCAATGGGAAATTTTTTAAATAATGCCTAGGTCTTCTAGGTCAATTTTCACTTAATGAGCCACCTGCTCCAATTCCACTTTCTTGTGGAATCGTGACCACAAATATAGGGAAGTTGCCACTTGCAATAGTTAGAAGTAGTTTGAGGATGCTACCACTTATCAGTATACTCTTCACCTAGTCTCCTCCACCAAGTGACCAGTTAACACTCTTTTAACAGCTTCCCTAAGCTGTTGTCTCATCATTTATTTATTGATAAATAAAATATTCTGAAATACATTAATTATTCTTGACCCCACTTTGTCATCAATTACAAACTTAGCATAAAATATAACATAATGTTCCTCAATAACATTAAATTTTTTTTGCAAATTGGGGCATGTGACATACACACCCCCTTAATTTATAACATCGACCTCGATGTTATTTATTCCTCATCCTTAGAGTTCCCTTGAAATAGAATTGGATATTAATCCCGCATATGACTTACAATTCCCAGGTGGCTTCTTCTGGACTAAGGTGCTTTCATTACACCTTCACTTGACCAATGGTGTGAGTCCGAAGCGAGATCTCCCTCCTTTCAAGGATACAATCCGGTTCCACCAAAAAATATCCTTCGGGTTCCACCTGGACATCATTCCAATTAATAACATGAGTAGCATCATGTACATATTTTTTTCATTCAAAAATATGAAAAACATTGTGAACTCTTAGATTTGGTGGTAGAGCTAACTGATATGCTACCTGTCCTATCCTGGACAGTATTCCAAAAGGACCACAATATTGAGGTGCTAGTTTAGCACAGCTACCCAACCTCAAAGAACTCTTTTTGGGTCTCACCTTAATAAAAACATGTTCGCCTACCTGGAATTCCTTTGGAGTTCGTTTAAGGTCTGCTTGGATTTTTTGTCGATCTTGTGAAACTTTCAAGTTACCTTGTACATGTTTTACAATTAATTCTATCTCCTTCAATAATTAAGGTCCTAAAACTAACCTTCCTACTGGATTACTCCAAGAGATGGGAGTGTTGCATTTCCTTCTATACAGAATTTCAAAGGGACTATATCTAGCTGAAGCTTGATAATGATTATTGTAAGCAAATTCTACCAGGTGTAAATAATCTTCCCATTTACCTGGCTGCTCCTTTACATACATTCTAAGTAGATATTCCAATACCTGATTTACTCGTTCAGTTTGTCCATCAGTTTGAGGATGGAAAGAGGTACTAAAGTTTAACGTAGTATTTAACCCTTTAAACAAACATTTCCAAAAATTAGCTGTAAATTTAGGGTCTCGGTCTGAAATTATCACCTTTGGTATTCCATGCAACCGAAAAATTAGTTTGAAGAAAATATCAGCAATATTTGCAGCTTTATAAGTAGTGTTTACATGTATAAAATGGGTTGTTTTACTCAATTTATCAATCACTACCATTATTGAGTCATTTAAGTTCAGATTTCTAGGTAGTCCTGTGATAAAATCAAGGCTAATTATCTCCCATTTCCAGCTAGGAATAGGCAATGGATGAAGTATCCCAGTTGGATGTTGATGTTCAGTTTTTACTTGCTGACATTCGAAGCACCTAGCAATATATTCTGCCAATTCATTTTTCATATTTGGCCAGAAATAATCCTTTCTTAACATGGTTATGGTTTTCTGATAACCCGGATGTCCTAAATAAGGAGTTTTATGAATTTCTTTTAAAATTAACAGCTTAATATTAGGTACATTAGGTACGTATAATCTGTCTTTATACAATAATAATCCTTTTTCATTCAAGCTGTACCCTGTACTTAAACTTTCTATTAAGTTTTCTTTTACTTTTGCTTGTAATTTTCGATAATTTTCATCTTGTTCTATTCCAGCTTCAAGCTGTTCTTCCAAATCTATCGTATAAGTGTTGATGGCTGCTGTAAAATTCAGCTTTGCATTTCTACTTAATGCATCAGCAACATTTTTAAAGCATGTATAATAAAATCTAACTCTAAGTCATAGGTCGCATAATTTTTCTCGTGAATCTTTAGCTTCCTAGACTCATAAGTAATGACATGTCCTTCCTGAGTTAAAACTCCACCTAAACCGTCATTGCATGCGTCAGTACACACTATAAAATATTTATTAGTGTCAGCAATTCTTAGAATTTGTGCGGTGGTTAATAATGTTTTTAAAGTTTTAAGACCGTCTTCACACTTTTGATTCCAATCGAATTTCTTCCCCTTTTTCTGCAAAGAGGTTATAGGATTTGCAATTCTTGAAAACCCTTCGATGAATCTCTGATAATAACTTGTAATCCCCATGAATGATCGGACGTCAGTTACGTCTTTTGGGACTAGTCAATCTTCGATTGCCTTTATCTTTTCGAGGTCAACAGAAATTCCTTCTTTAGTCACCACAAGACCCAAATACTGGATTTTATCTTTAAAGAAGTCACATTTATTGAATTTTTCAAAACGTTGATGTTCTCTTAACTCTTGTAAGACAATTTTAAAGTGTTCTTTATGTTCCTCTTCAGAATTTGAGTAAATTAAGATGTCGTCAATAAATATGACCACAAATTTATCCAAATATTTGTGCATTACATTATCCATCATACACATAAAAACAACTGGGGCATTAGTAATCCCAAATGGCATAACGACAAACTCGTAATGTCCATATCGAGTCCTAAAAGTTGTTTTAAAGATATCTTCATCCTTGATTTAGACATGGTGGTATCCAGATCATAAATCAATCTTTGAAAACACCATGGCTCCACATAGCTGATCAAACAGATCATCTATGCGAGGTAACGGGTATTTGTTCTTGATAGTCATTTTATTTAATTGACGGTAATCTATACATAGTCATAGAGTTCCATCCTTCTTCTTAACAAATATGACCGGTGCCCCCCAAGGAGACACACTGGGTCTAATGTAATTCTTATCAATGAGTTCTTTTAACTACGACTTAAGTTCATTTAATTCTAGTATATTCATCCTATACAGGGCTTTTGAGCTAGGCACTACACCAGATACCAGTTCAATAGTAAAATCTAATTCTCGTTTCGGAGGCAATCCCAGAATTTCTTCCAGAAATACATCGGAGTATTCCTTTGGAATTGGAATATCTTCCAATTTTAATTTATCTATGTTGTTAGTATTTTCTTCATCAATTACAGTTACAAGAAAATCCTTACAGCCTTTCCTAACAACTCGCTTAAGCTGCAAAGTAGAAATCTTCCTTACGACTGTTTTCCTAGGGATTCCCCTTACATTTATTAACTTTCCATCACTATTTATGCAAGTGAAGGTTTTATCAAAACAATTCAAGACGACCCTATGTTGTTCTAACCAATCTATACCAATTAACATATCATATGAACCTAAAGGTAACACATTGAGCTTAACAGAGGTTTCAAAATGATCCATAGTTACTGCACAATCCTTAACAAAGCTAATTACTTTTCTCTTTGCACCAGTAGCTAGCTGAACTAACCAATATCTTGCAAACTTTTCAACTAAAAGCTTACACTTTTCTACTAAACTAGGAAAAATATAGACTAAACTATCTCCTGGATCAATTAAAATAGATATAGGTATTTGATTTATCTCACCTTCTACTTCCACCATGGAAGTTTGATAATCTACTTGCCGGTTCTCTAATGCTGCGTTGATCCTGGGCATTGTTCTGGCTAGATCACCAATAGTCATCTCCTCTTGTATTGTGTGTATGTTGCTAATAGTCTTCTTCCGATTGGGGCAAATCGA
The DNA here is from genome assembly GCA_001517045.1 of Pseudotsuga menziesii. NCBI lineage: Eukaryota > Viridiplantae > Streptophyta > Pinopsida > Pinales > Pinaceae > Pseudotsuga > Pseudotsuga menziesii. The sequence continues at coordinate 107,428 of LPNX010085685.1, forward strand.
TGCATAATGCAGACCATTACTTTCCCAACACTTTATGGGTTCCTTTCGTTCAAAATTCTTTGTATAGTTACTGCGGTTGTTAGCAGATTCTGTATTCCTTTGATTGTTTGGATTGGTCTATGAGTTACTTTTTCTCCCTTGGAAGTTTTTACTAGGAAAATTTCTGGTGTTATTATTCTTAAAATTTCGATTAGGCACAAAATATTTCTTTTTCTGTTCAAAGTTATTATTCCTTTTGGCCTTCCAGTTGGTCATACTTTCCTTTTTACGATTATGTTCATAACATAAATTCGCTTTTCTCATTGCTTCTTCTAATGTTTTTGGATTGTCATACTCAATTCTGTCATTTATATGATAAGGTAAATAGCTGAGAAACCGTTGTACCTTAGGTTTCTCATCCACAATATACGACACATACCTGAGCAGACTTAGAAATTTACTATTTAGTTCTTTCATATTCATTGTTCCCAGTTTTAGCTCATAAAATTCCTTATCCCTTTCCTCATAATATTGTTTAGATAAAAATTTCTTTTTGAAATATTTCTTAAATGTACTCCAATTTATATTTTTCTCCCTTATACCTTTTAGTCTTTTTAAGTCCTGCCACCATATATCTGCTTTTTCTATGAGATTATAAATAGCCATCCTGAACTTCAATTGATTAGAGTAGTTATAAATTTTGAAGTATTTCTTCATCCTGGACAGCCAGGATTCTGCTTCTTCCCCCTTTTGAGTTTCTCCATTAAAGGTTGGTGGCTTGATCTTCTTGAATTCCCCAAAGATTTCTTCGTAAGGTTTAAACTTTCTCTTCCTAGTGTTGATGAAATTTTCATTGATGCCAACATGGACTTGCAGGGGCCCCATAGGATGTCATTGATGCCACCAAGTCCCACCTTGCAGTGCCTTGGACCCCTTACAAAGTGGGTTTGTGCCTTGAAGCACCTTATACCTAGTTGACAAGGTCCCAATACCCACAAGACTGGATCTTGATGCCACGACCTTGCTGATGGAGTTGAAGACCTTGTTGATGGTGTTTAAGACCCTGTAGATGGTCCTGAAGACCTTACAGAAGTTGGAGAAGCCCTAGATGGGTTGAAGAAGCATTAATGACCCATTTTGTGGCCATTCATGCTCTGATGGGGTCATGGTACTATAAGAGAAGGATTGGAAACCCCGCAGGTGATGTCATGATGGATATTGACCCATGGAGGTCCTCTTGTGTGGTTGATATGGTTGAAGACGCCCATGAAGTCCCTTGGCATGAATAAAGAAGCCTTTGGAACACTAAATGGGCCAAATGAACCATTCTGTGGTCATTTGTATGATGTGGCATGATGATGCTCTTGCATATGGTAACATAACCCTTGAAGCCCTTGAAGCCCTTGAAGAATTCCTTGGAACTCTTTGTGTCATCATGATGGTGGTAGCCATGGAGATCAATCCATTGTTTCTTGCTGGAGCTCTTTAAGTATTGTTGAGGCCTTTGATGTGTTGGTGAAGATCTTGCATACATTGTAACAATATTAGGTCATCCCTCCAAAAGTGTGGAATGGTTTAAACTTGACATGGAAATAAAACTACAAATAAGTCTTGGAGAAGGCCCACTCCCAGCCTTTGACGTGGATTGGTAGTTACCTTGGAATAGGATGACGCCTTGGAGAAAACAACCTTAAGGTAACACCACCTTAAAAACAGGGTTATGTGCACATTGTTTGAAATGGAGGCTGAACATGAAATGTTTATATTATTAGTATTATTGTTTTATATACAAGCATGTCAGCTAACCAAAAATTACTCCTCATTTGATAGAATTCGGCTAGGTAAAACTCCTTTAGCCTTGACGTTGAACTATATATAAACACCCAACCAATCGCTCATAAAAGTGAAAAGGGTGAAGGAGTGAACTCTGAACTCGTGGACTGAGGCAGCCTCAGGTCCGAGGGTCACAAATGGTAGATGGATGAGCTCGCTAACTGAGGTAACTGAGGGTTTTCGGTGGCCAAATGACTGAGAGGAATATTTTTTGGGTCTCTTATCATTTAAGTAAGACATTGCTGGAGCTGTCATTTCTGGGGAGAAATTTGAGTCTTTGCTGAGTTGCCAACTATTGGAGAGAAGCGAGTCATGGAAATCTACAGCACGACCGATCGATTTTTCTTGCATATCCACAGAGCTCGTGGGGCTCACTAGGGGACCGATCCCTCTTACAGAAATCAGGAGCACCCAACAAGAGCACAGGGAATTTTGGGAGCTCATTCACCCATTCGGCTAGTTTGTAGGCTTTGTAGGAACCATGCGAGTCTGGAGGCTTATACGCAAATGATAGTCAATTGATCACATGGGGGTTTGCTACGAATTGGAGGAAGTTCCATTTATTTTGATCTCTGTCATGAAACTAGAGCGTTATACCAGATCGCAACATACTAACAAATTACTTGCTGTTGCGAATTGCTGATGTTATCGCCGTAGCTGGAGACTAAGAAGGATGAGCTTGCTGAAGCAGTTGAACTGAGCATCCTCAGATCCACGATTGCAGCCATTGCATGTTTAATTATTCTCTTGGGCCAGTGTAAAACATATATGCTATACACTGCGAAATATTCCTCCTAGATATGCTACTTTTATGTGAAGAAGTATCGTGGACTGCTTGAAGATTGGTCTTCCTTTCGTCATGAATGAGATCTCCTTTGCACATTGAGATTGAGTGCTTAACTATATGTGGAGCTGGTGTTTTGTTCTGCGCTGAAGTGAAGACTATCGTGGTACTTGAATGATTTCTGCTTGATGACACAGGATATCTCCTGAATGTGCAATTTAGACCGTGTATCTTGATTGTTGTATGCTGATGAAGATTGTTCTTTCAGTCTAAAATATTTCAAGAGCTGTGACTTGGGAAAATGACATTTGAACATATCTCTCCAAGACAACTGCTGTAAGTTAAATAATTCTACTGTGAAGTGTGTGAATATTGTGAACCATCTATTTGTGCATGAAATTGAAGCGAGTGGGAGTTGGTGCGATCAGATCCATGGAAGTGATCCTTCTTTGTTGCGTCTCATTCTATGGCAGACCCTATCTTTCTGATATAAAGGTTGTGTCTATAATATGAATTCTTCAAACCTAGAATATCTATGCTTTTCATTTTTATTTATTTTATGTGAGTGTGGGTGTTGTAACGATGATAAGACACTCACAGAGATCAAGCTCTCTAAGTATATGCAGACATAAGGGTAAGTTCAAAAGATGAATGTTTAGCATACATTGATAGTCAAAGTCAGGAGATGACAGAGCTAGATCATTGAATTCTATCACAGTCTAAAAGTGGATGACGGCTCTAACACTGATGCCTTGAAAGTAACAAGCATGGGTGATGAATTGTATACATAGTGAACCAAATAGTCATGGAGTGATACGATGACTGTGATATGCTATGACTGTGAATGGTTCAAAGAGATGTATGCATGACATGATTGACAATGACACCTACAATAGTATGACAGTGATACCTTCAGCAGAAGACATATTGATGATGTGACAAGTGAAGAAGATGACATGACAGTAGTGAACAAAATGATTGATGAGCATACCTATGATCAGTAGTAGTGATGAGCAGCAGTGAGCATACCTATGATCAACAATAGTAATGACCAGCAGTAGAGACAAGTTGATTGACTTGACTATGATAGCAGATTAATGGTGAAAGCAGAGACAAGTTGATTGACTTGACTATAACAACAGTATAGATGACATGTTTGATGAGCAGATGACCAACAGCAGTGCTTGTGATGAACAGATTGACATGATGTGTATGTACAACAGTAAGAAAGGATGTTTGTATGATGCTAGAAGCAATTTGATGAATGATGTATTCATGTTTATGGTCAAAATGATGTTCCTGTAGATATGGTGTGATGTGACAGTGATATAGTGAGCTTAAATTGTAAATGCAAGCTTGATTTGCATATGAGGTTAGGATACCTCAAACCCTTCTTAGCAGGGTCTAAGAAAACTAGGCAGGGTCATAGATGCAGAGTAGGTGCTCTTCATATCAGTAGGTGCTGATTTTACCTAACGGTTGTAGCCGAACCAAAACTAATACAAAAAGAATACAAAATTATATGGTGTTGTGTTCTTTAGTGTTATGGTTATTGATGATTTAAATGCTTATGCTATATGAATGATGAAGTGAAAGATGTTTATGAAATTATTATTAGATTGGTAGAATGATGAATTAGTAGTCAATTGTGACAAGCTAAGATAAGTTTTAATATTGCTTTACACTGATTCACCCCCCCTCTTAGTGTCTAACAATTGGTATCAGAGCTGGCCTTCGTCACAAGCCTAGCAATCTTGAAGGAGATTCTTAGACACAATGGAGGAAAAGAAAGAGTCATCAAGCAATGACATGCCTGTACTTGATATTATAGATTATTTTAGTTGGAGGAGCAAAGTGAAGGCTTATCTGAAGAAGTTTGGTATTTGGGAAATTGTCATCAATCCACCCGCTCCATCAAACAAGAAAGGAAAATCAGCTGCACTGAAGGAAGCAAAGAAGGACAACACTACAGCCTTGAAGTTCCTCTTGGATGGAATTCCTAGCTTAGTGAAGGAAAGTGTAGGAGATAACACTTCGGAAAAAGGCCTATGGTTCAAGTTGGAGAGTGAGTATCAGAAGGCAAGACCAGAACTCGAAAAGACAGATCAGGAATCAGAAGACAAGCCCCCAGAAGAGCTCAATCAAGAAGAAGAGAAACAAGAAGAGGAATCTAGTAAATGTATGGACTCTTGTGATTATAATGATAGCTTGTGTGATGAAATTGAGAAGGTTCTTGTAGAAGATGATGAAGGGCTATCAAATACTGCACATGAGATACATCTCACGTTGCTAAATATTGATCTCAGAGCCAATTGGTTCCTAAACACAGTAAATCTGAACCAGATTGATTTCACAAAGTTCAAAAAGAAAATCTTGGACTCCTTGAATGAATATCAACAAAAGACCATGTCAATGAAAGTGTTGCTTGTAAAGCTCAAAGACAAGGACAAAGAGTTGTGAGATCAAATGAAAGACAAGGATGCTGAAGTTGAACAATTAAAGACTGAATTGATCAGACAAAAGGAAGAATTAGAAAATCCTACTCAATAGCTTGAATAAAGTAGAGAGGTCAATCATGATTTGAAGACTCAGCTGGAGGAAGCCAAGAGGACAGAAGAAATCCTAAAGAGTCAGCTAGAAGAAAAGGAGGAGACAATCCAGAAGTTGGAAATGAGGTAGTTGGTCTCAGGAAGAAAGGTAATAAGAACAAAGCCTTGGTCAAGTTCCAGGACAGTTCAATTGTCCTAGATAAGATCTTAGATTGCCAATGATCTCCACTCGACAAAACTGGTCTTGGTTACAAGAAGAACAAAGAAAAATCTGAAGATGACACTTGGTCTTTGAAGACTCCAGAAGCAGGTCCATCAACGTCCAAAGCTGCTCCCCATGCACCTGCACATGACAACAAGGACTTTGGAAGTTCAAAGATGAAACAAGGAGTTAGGTCTATTCCTCAAAGCAAAGAAACAACTCCAAGACCTAGGTATGAAAGTGGCTTCAATGGTTATTGTTTTTTTTTTCTCTAACTTTGGTCATAAGGCTATGGATTGTAGATTATATGGAAGAAGAAGGGCTAGAAGTTCCAATGACTCAGTTAGATGTTGGACATGTAATCAATTCGGATATGTTGCTACCACATGTCACACATTGAGATGCTACACCTGTAGTGGGTTTGGCCACAAAGCCCAAGAATGTGCAAGTCAAAGAAGTCAGCCAAGAAGGAGTCCTTCATATACATCAGCAAGAAGATTTGAAGATCAGAAATCAAATGCCTACAATCAAGGACACTCTCAAGCATGGGGAAATGAAGTTGATCAAAGAAATGTTGGAAGTTCCAAGAGCTCAGTCAGATGTTGGTCATGCAACAATGTTGGTCACATTGTTGCACACTATCATACGATGAGGTGTTATAGCTGCAGTGGCCTTGGGCATAAAACTCAAGATTGTTGGAGTACACGAAAACAATCCTTGACAAGTTACCTAGACAACTCATCAAGGAAATCCAGTACAAATGAAGGAACAAATGCTCAAAGGACAGATTCCAAGAAGAAAGTATGGATGAGGAAGACCGAGCGGTTGCAGATAGGAGAGGTTGATCAAAGCAAGGAGGATGGCTGACATATGGCAAGCCAAGTGTAAGGTATCTCAAATACCTTAACACACCTTGAGTTCATTAGGCTGGAGAATGAACTCAAAGGAGAAAGGAAGGTTACTCCAGGCATACAGACAGGTCCTAGGATCATGCATATTGACATGGGGAGCAGTGAGCAGTGATCAGAGATTTCAGACACAAGTATGTGGGCACCCTTTTCCATTGATGCCAAAGGGGAAGAGATGAAGACAAAGGGAGAGATGAAGACAAAAGGGGAGCATGATCATAGGGGGAGCATGAGTTGTTGTCATCAACGACAAAGGGAGAGATTGTTGATGAAATTATCATTGATTCCAACATGGACTTGTAGTGGCCCCACAGGATGTCATTAATGCCACCAAGTCCCACCTTGCAGTGCCTTAGACCCCTTACAGAGTGGATGTGTGCCTTGAAGCACCTTATACCTAGTTGACAAGGTCCCAGTACCCACAAGACTGGATCTTGATGCCACAACCTTGCTGATGGTGTTGAAGACCCTATTGATGGCATTTAAGACCCTGGAGATGGACCTAAAGACCTTACAGATGTTGGAGAAGCCCTAGATGGGTCAAAGAAACATTAATGACCCATTCTGTGGTCATTTATGCTCTGATAGTGTCATGGTACCCTAAGAGAAGGACTGGCAACACCACAAGTGATGTCATGATGGATCTTGACCCCTGGAGGTCCTCTTGTGTGGTTGAGATGGTTGAAGATGCCCATGAAGTCCCTTGGCATGAATAAAGAAGCCTTTGGAACACCGAATGGGCCAAATGACTCATTCTGTGGTCATTTGTATGATGTGGCATGATGATGCTCTTGCATATGGTAACATAACCCTTGAAGCCCTTGAAGAATTCCTTGGAACTCTTTGTGTCATCACAGTGGTGGTAACTATGGAGATCAATCCATTGTTGCTTGTTGGAGCTCTTGAAGTATTTTTGAGGACTTTGATGTGTTGGTGAAGATCTTGCATACATTGCAACAATATTAGGTCATCCCTCCAAAAGTGTGGAATGGTTTAAACTTGACGTGGCAATAAAAAAATAAATAAGTCTCGGAGAAGGCCCACTCCCAACCTTTGACGTGGATTGGTAGTTACCTTGGAATAGGATGACGCCTTGGAGAAAACAACATTAAGGTAACAGCACCTTAAAAAGGGGGTTGTGTGCACATTGTTTGAAATGGAGGCTGAACATGAAATGTTTATATTATTAGCATTATTGTTTTATATACAAGCATGTCATCCAACCAAAAATTACTCCTCATTTGATAGAAGTCAGCTAGCTAAAACTATAGCCTCCACGTTGAACTATATATAAACACCCAACCAATCGCTCATAAAAGTGAAAAGGGTGAAGGAGTGAACTCTGAACTCGTGGACTGAGGTGATTGTGTGGACTGAGGCAGCCTCATGTCTAAGGGTCATAAATGGTAGATGGATGAGCTCACTAACTGAGGTAACTGAGGGTTTTCGATGGCCAAATGACTAAGAGGAAGATCGTTTGTGTCTCCTATCATCTAAGTTAGACATTGCTGGAGCTGTCATTTCTGGGGAGAAATTCGAGTCTTTGCTGAGTTGCCATCTATTAGAGAGAAGTGAGTCATGGACATCTACAGCATGCCTGATCAATTTTTCTTACAAATCTGCAGAGCTCATGGGGCTCACTAGAGGACCGATCCCTCTTACAGAAATCAGGAGCACCCAGCAAGAGCACAGGGAATTTTGGGAGCTCATTCACCCATTCAACTAGTCTGCAGGCTTTGTAGAAACCATGAGAGTCTGGAGGCTTATACGCAGACGATAGTCAATTGATCACGTGGGGGTTCGCTACAAATTGGAGGAAGTTCCATTTATTTTGATCTTTGTCATGAAACCAAAGGGTTATACCAGATCGCAACACACTGACAAATTACTTCCTGTTGCAAATTGTTGATGCTATCGCTGTAGCTAGAGACTAAGAAGGATGAGCTCGCTGAAGCAGTTGAACTGAGCAGCCTTAGATCCATGATTGCATCCATTGCAAGTTTAATTCTTCTCTTGGGCCAGTGTAAAACATATATGCGATACACTACGAAATATTCCTCCTAGAGATGCTACCTTTTGTGTGAAGAACTATCGTGGATTGTGTGAAGATTGGTCTTCCTTTCGTCATGAATGAGATCTCCTTTGCACATTAAGATTGAGCCCCTAACTCTACGTGGAGTTGGTGTTTTGTTCTGCGTTGAAGTGAAGACTATCATGGTACTTTACTGATTGCTGCTTGATGACATAGGATATCTCCTGAATGTGCAATTTGGACCGTGTATCTTGATTGTTGTACGCTGATGAAGATTGTTATTTCAGACTGAAATATTTCAAGAGTTGCGACTTGCGAAAATGACATTTGAACATATCTCTCCAAGACAGCTGCTACGAGTTAAAGAATTCTACTGTGAAGTGTGTGAATATTGTGAACCGTTTATTTGTGCATGAAATTAAAGCAAGTGGGAGTTGATGCAATCAGATCCATGGAAGTGATCCTTCTTTGTTGCGTCTCATTCTATGGCAGACCCTATCTTTATGATATAAAGGTTGTGTCTATAATATGAATGCTTCAAACCCAGAAGATCTATGTTTTTCCTTTTTATTCATTTTATGTGAGTGTGGGTGTTTTAACGATGATAAGACACTCACAGAGATCAAGCTCTCTAAGTATATGCAGACTTAAGGGTAAGTTCAAAAGATGACTGTTTAGCATACATTGACAATCAAAGTCAGGAGATGACAGACCTATATCATTGAAGTTTATGATATTCTAAAAGTGGATGACAGCTCTAACACTACTGCCTTGAAAGTAACAAGCATGAGTGATGAATTGTATACATAGTGAACCAAATAGTCATGGAGTGATATGATGACTGTGATATGTTATGACTGTGAATGGTTCAGAGAGATGTATGCATGACATGATTAACAATGAAACCTATAGTAGTATGACAATGATACCTTCAGCAAAAGACATGTTGATGATGTGACAAGTGAAGAAGATGACATGACAGCAGTGAACAAAATGATTGATGAGCATACCTATGATCAGCAATAGTGATGAGCAACAGTGAGCATACCTATTCTCAATAGTAGTGATGACCAGCAGTAAAGACAAGTTTATTGACTTGATTATGATAGCAGATTGATGGTGAAAGCAGAGACGAGTTGATTGACTTGACTATGATAGCAGATTGATGGTGAAAGCAGAGACAAGTTGATTGACTTGACTATGACAGCAGTATAGATGACATGTTTGATGAGCAGATGACCAACAGCAGTGCTTGTGATGAACAGATTGACATGATGTGTATGTATAGTAGTAAGAAAGGATGTTTGTATGATGCTGGAATCAATTTGATGAATGATGTATTCGTGGTTATGGTCAAAATGATGTGCCTGTAGATATTGTGTGATGCGACAGTGATATCGTGAGCTTAAATTGTAAATGCAAGCTTGATTTGCATATGAGGTTAGGATACCTCAAACCCTTCTTAGCAAGGTCTAAGAAAACCAGGCAGGGTCCTGGATGCAGAGTAGGTGCTCTTCATATCAGTAGGTGCTGATTTTACCTAACAGTTGTAGCCGGACCAAAACTAATACAAAAAGATTACAAAATTATATGATGTTGTGTTCTTTAGTGTTATGGTTCTTGATGATTTAAATGCTTATGCTATGTGAATTATGAAGTGAAATATGTTTATGAAATGATTATGAGATTGGTAGAATGATGAATTGGTAGTCAATTGTGACAAGCTAGGATAGGTTTTAAAATTGCTTTACACTGATTCACCCCCCCTCTCAGTGTCTAACACCTAGTATGGTGATTATCTTCACTACTATCACTAGTATAATGAAAGTTTTGTTTATGTAAATCACCATATACTTCAGAAGATGAGATACTTTCGATTTTAACTTGTTTAGTATTTTTATCTTTATGCTGGTAACCCATATCTTTAGACTCGGTTCTTTTATCTTTTCCTTCAGTATGAAATCTTTCCATTAAAATCTAATTTAACTCCTCATGAGCTCTCAGAATCCTCTCATTTTCTTTCTTAACAGATTCCATCTCTGTTTTTAGCTCCTTAACTATTTGTAGTAGTTTGGAAGAATTATTAGTTATCTCTTCTTGTATAGGTTCCTTTTGAAAATTATTCCGTTCAGTGTAAGGAGATTCCTCATCCGCATATTCTTCCAATCTATCCATACCTATCATTAACTCAGAGACAAAATTCTCTGGATGTATCATTCAAAAGAACACAACATCAGCATGTTTATTTAAATTTATTGTTCCACATAAGCAAGTTCAGCTACATTAAGGCCTAGTGTTTGAACCTTGTGCTCTGATACCACATGTAATAACTCAAAAATTCGTAAAAATTTAAAATTTTTCATTTGACATAAAATGTCAATTGTTACCACTAAAATACCCTTAACTGTCAGTAGATAATAAAACAGTTTGAAAGAGAAACACATATTACTTCTTTATAAGAATTTGTATTATCTAGAGACTTGTCTTTAAAAACTGTGTTAGTACTGTTTCAACTTAGCAGTTGTAATTTTCCATAAAGTAGAAAAGAACTTGTAATTTACTGATGCTAGAAAATACTGTTGATTTCTTTTTTCAAGTAGGGAAAAGTTCTTATGTGAGACCGAGGCTTACTTAGCTTTAAGCTAACATAGTTGGACTGATGGTTCCTTAGAGGTTTAGTAGGTAAGTGTATGTTCCAGTAAAATAATATTTAAATTCAAGTCAAGAAGATAATTCTCTAGCATGTTTATGATGCTAGACTTAGAATGTTTTAACTGCAACTTGTCCCATAAGAGGTAATGTTGATCTTAATTTCTTTTACTGTTAAAACTCCATATGTGTGGGTTAAATTGCATGATTGATTACTATCAAAACATCTGGGTGATTAAGATTAAATTCTAAAGAATTCTTGTATTCATACTTACAGTAACTATGATCTAAAAGAAGATACAAAGTTCGCAGCTTAGTGCTTAGTCCACTCAAAACTGTTTGGTTTCTATCACAATTACCTTCTTTATAGGGCTCTATAACAACATCCACTCCATGAATAATCCAAATTACTTTCTCTTTTGTCTATTTACTCGTTATTAGGTTACTAGAATTACATTGAGATTTCTTCTTGGGGTCTATGGACTACATTTACTAATATTCCCAAAATACACACTGCATCGAATGTAATGGTCCAAGATTTCCTTCCTGATTGAAAGAGTTCTTCTTCAAACTTTAACAAACTTTATTTTGAAGTCTTTTCATCTATATTTTATACCTTGTTTCCTAGTGTACCCTTTAACTATAAGTTAGACTCTTAGGCAAAGTTGTTTTGTAACTCTCTTGAGATATGGTTGTTGGTCTATGTAATATAAAAGTTCTTATCATTGCTTGGGCCCTAGTCAAACAATTACTATCCTTCTCTAAGATACAAAATACTACTTCAAGAAAATTATTAGATTTCCCTTCTCAAAGTAGTTTATATTTTATATAAAATATGGTTAGCAAATACTACCCTATCTTGTCCAATAAACAAATAACCCTAAACCAAAATCCATTTCTTTATTCCATGGTTTAAAAACTGGGCATCAATATAATCAAAAGTTATATTGTATTATTGGCAATCAAAACAATTACATTGTTTAAATTATATAATAATATGATTTGTAATGATTTTATGCATATTGGAAACTGCATCATCAACTATTGAATTGCCAACCACGAGGGTAAAAATTTATGGTGGACACGTGGAAGTGTTTTATCCACAGCTCGCGTTGACTTAAAAGAAAATACCCTAACCCTTATTTTCGCATTGCACAACCTCTTCATTGAGTGCGGCTGAGTTGCGAGCTCGTGGCCGCCATGACTCTGTCAAAACTCTTGTTTAGAACCTGCCCTTTGAAATGACACCGTAAGCTTGTTTTGGTGAGGGTATGAGGTGGATTCTCAGTGCTTTAAGGTTGCTATAACATGCTTTGATTGGAGTATCTTGTTTTCTTCAAGGATTCAAGGACTGAGTTAGATTTAAGACTGAATTATAGTGGATTGAGCTTGCCAAAGCGTGCTTCTTCATTCAGGTTGGTGTGATTTCTTATTTTCCTTCAAGTTGTGACTCAGGGTTCAACTGAATCAAGTGCATTAGACTCGGGCGTGGCATTACTCTTCCATATGCTATCGAACTATTCCAACTGCTTGCAACCACTGGTTTCTCCAAACGATAAAGCAGGTAATCTGCTGGTAACGACTTTTACTTTTTCAGTATCTTAAGTTTTAAATACATTTTAATGTTGTACAAACGTTGGTTTCTCTGCATAGGTTCCTCTCACATAGGTTGGGGTTTGGATGCAAGCACACCTCTCCTTTAACGGCCATGCAACCCTGGTAAGCCCCAGTTGAACTAAGGGTCTTCTCCTGCAATGGTATTATGGTGGTTGATAGATAAGGATACTTGCTGCTAAAAGAAACTTGGCCTATGTTTTTACTTGTTAAAACATTCTATGTGTTGTTTTGTTTTGTAAAGAAAACCCTAAGGGTAAATATGTGCAAGTTCTTGAAGGTTAAAGCAATCATGATAATAGGGTTTTAGTGACAGAGCCTTTATGGCCTGGACGATGTAAATTTCTTTTTCTTTCCTGTTAGAACTCAGCTTTAAGCCATGACAAGGCTGTTCAACCTCTGTCTGGTTTATTAAGTTTTAAAAAAGGGATTCACAGGTGAAGAAAAAGACTGGTTTCCTCAGTCGAAACTTGTAAACAGATATAGGGTTTTCTAGTTGTAAGGAAAAATAATGGTTATGGTTTTATTTATTGTTTTGTATAATGTAAACTTTGAACAGGCCTGAGCCTCGACATATATTTATAAAGGCCATAAGCCATTGCTCTTATTTGATTTTGTTTTTATCAAATTGTTACAGTGTTATTTTAATTTATTATCATGTAATTTAGAATGATTTATAATGCAATGTGTTATTGGAAATTTTACTATGTTAAAGAGTAATATTAGTACTCTGTTTTTCTCAGAAGGGTTAGTATTTAAAATACCCTATGGTTCTGGAAAAAGATGGAATTTACAGGAATAAATTTTGGTTTCGCTTTTCTATTTTTACTTTTTAGAAATAATAATTACAACCGTTAAATTTTATTTTAAAAGTAAGTTTATGCAAGTTTGTGAATAAGATGAAACCTGTCTTTCGTAACCCTAGGTAAATTGCCTTGGGGTTTACAAAAGAAACATATGTTTTAGTGCAGAAATAAAATATGATCTTGGAATAAGTTATTATAAAAACTTATAGAATACTATCTAGTTCTAACCCTAAGTGATAGTTTGTTTACTTTTCTTATGTTGATTTGTTTAAATTTGTCTATTGTGTTTATAATAATTATTAGTACTAATGATAGTTCTATGATTAGTATGATTACTAAAGATTTATATATATATATTCAATTCTTTGTATGTTGTAGATAAATTCAATAGATAGAGTATGTATTGTTGTTTCTAAAGAACGAATCATATGCAAACTATAAAAGAAATTATTTTCATTTTTCATTCAGAGTTAATAAAGAATCATCACATCTAGTTAATCAACCAGCTATACCTGAGTACTGCCTATACAAGGTGTGGAAAAATACAGTATGGTAATCTATTTCTATTTACTTCTCATTTAGCATAAATACTACTGTTTATAATCTACCTATCCCTAGAAAAACAGTAACATGCATATCTTTAAAAAACTAGGAAACATTTGCTGAAAACAATAAATAAATTATAAATAACCTGAACAAATAAAAACCTATCAAATGATGAGGTGACAACAGCTTAAGGAGACTGTTCCTCCCAACCAACTCCTGGAGAAAGCTTAGTCTGCACTTCCTCAAGACCCTCGAGCCAGTTCTTGGTCCTCCTAGTAGAGTACTGGGTGAAGGATGTATCCTTAAGACCTTCTATCACCTGACTGGTCAAATTACAGCAGTAATTCAATCCTACTTACAATATTAAGAACTTCAGCCTAACAGATGCATAAGTTTAGTTCTCAACAGTTAACCCCTCAAACTCACTTCAAACAGTCCCCTCCATCGAATTTCTAATGTGCACTTCATTCACACTAAATGATCACTTTTCCAGAATGACCAGCCTCAACTGTCTTCAATGGAAAATTTTATAATAATGCCTAGGTCTTCTGGGTCTGTTTTTACTTAATGAGCCACCTGCTCCAATTCCACTTTCTTGGGGAATCATGACCACAAATATAGGGAAGTTCCGACATGCAACAGTTAGAAGTAGTTTGAGGATGTTTCCACTTGTCAGTATACTCTCCACCCAGTATACTCCTCCAAGTGACCAGTTAACACTCTTTTAACAGCTTCCCTAAGTTGTTGTCTCATCATTTATTTATTTATAAATAAAATATTCTGAAATACATTAATTATTCTTGACCGCACTTGGTCATCAATCACAAACTTAGCATAGAATATAACATAATGTTCCTCAATAACATTAAATTGTTTTTTCAAATTGGGGCATGTGACAGAAAGGACCCTCTATCTTAACAAATCTACACAATCAAGAAATAAAAGCGTAAAATAAATCTTGCTCGATTCTTTTCCTCTATGTGGCCATGACCTCCTCATCAGACAAAAAGAAGTAGGAAGCTTAGTTGGGTCTTCCAATCACTGGACCATGATAGGGACATCAATCCTATCTGGATCCAATGACTAAAGATCGAAAGGATAGTTACATAGATGGGGATGCAACTGACTATGTCTTTCCTAGGTTCCCCCCTCACTGAAGGTTATGGCCTCTAGATAAGATACCTAAGAAGAAATGCTTCTAGGATACCTCATTCACAGACACGTCAAAGTGAGTATTCTACAGCTTCATCCTGAAGATAGTGATCTAGATTATCTTTAGGATTGAGTGGGGATGGTACACCCCAAGTTGTCTCAGGGTTTTAGTCTTGTTGTTTACCCTCCTAAGGGAGAGGCTCATCCCATATATTGGATTTAAACCATGTCTAGAAGTACTAGAGTATTTTGGCTCCCTAAGGGACAACCACTATGTTTTAGATGTATAGAAACAAAGGGGAATTTTTTGGATGCCTATCCCCAGTGTCCTAACTTAACCACAAAATTATTTTTGTCCTTAAGTGAGGTTAATGTGTGTTTAAGTTAGGGTTTATTTTAAGGTTCCACTTGGTAGCATGAACCAAGCAATAGTTTGAATTAGCGAGTGTTTGTGTGTGAAACTATAAGCTCAAAAATTAAATTCTCAACAGAAATGACGATATTCCAATACTAAGCTAAATGTTTCTCGAAAATAACATTTCAGCATAATAAAGTTATGACTAAGCATTGAACATTCAAAGCATGCATGACAAATAACTGAAACAATCTAAAATCATAGAGATCATGGGGATTCCCCAATCCAATAAACTAAACATGCTTTAAATGACTAAATTATAAATCATATGATAATTTACTGAAACAATAAAAAAATGCAGTCAGATACTAATCCTAATAGAGCTATGAAAGAAACACTAAATGGCATGCACATAAAATAGACTTGTTTGAAACTAATATCAAAGGCATCCTTTTTGGATATTTAAAAATGAGTAACTTTAAATTAACACATACACCACTAGTTTGCAATATCTATGATTTATTTGTCTTAACCCTCAAACAACTACTCAGATTTGAAGCAAGTGGCATTAGTTGTTATGTGGTTGTCACAGTGCACTTAAATACACTCACAATGATATGGTAATGCATGTAACAACTCATCTAACAATCTCAAATGCAAATTGAAAGCTACAACATTAATATTTGACTGTATAATATTCCCCACTAAATGCGAGTTAGTTTTCAAGTTAATTGCTTAAGTATCTTGGTTTGGGAATTCCTTCAAACACTTTGTCTATACTGTTCTGGATTTGATTTAACTGATTTTTGTTTGGGTTTTGCTTGTCATGCAAGTGAGTTATGTTCAGAATCATCTCATACATTTAACAATAAAAATTTTGCAATAGTACAAAATGGATTTATACTACTTTGTGCATATAAAATAACTTCAAGATTTCATGAATACACATAGGTTACATTTGCTACAAATAAAGGGAATTTCTAAAAATTGTAACAACAATAGGTATTCAATGAATTAAATCAAATTTACATACAAATTATGACATGTAGATGGAAGAATGGTGTGCAGACCCTCAGAACAAGAAACAAGTCTCTTCCCAATGCCCCAGACTATTGTAAATAACCACCGCTAACAGTCAGCTACAGGGAACGGTCACATAAACAGAAACAAACCCATTTTCATATGGTTTCTGAGTGTAGATGGTTCAAGGGATGAAAGTGCCACTAAAAAACAACCCATATGGTGTTTATGCCCTGCTTTTCTTCTTCTTTTCAAAGGGGAATTCACCCTCCAATTCAAAGAAGGATATCATAACAACCCATAGTACCCTCCGTGCAGGTAAATGCACCCTCCTTAACTTCCACGACTTGTTGAAAATATCCCTCTTCTATGGTGTTTAACGCCCAACAATGTAAATGGTAGTAACTATGGAAAATATGATATAAATGATGAACCCAAAAATGAGCTAGGACCTTCCTCAAGCTGAAATTCCCACCTAGGAAAGTGCACCCTCCATAGCTAGTTGAAATATCCTCAAAACTTCATCAATATGTTGGTATATGTGCTTACTTTCTATGACATTGAAGCACAATGGCAAGATCTGAGTGATATTCCCTCTCCAAATGGTTTCCTATGAATAGTCTCGCCACTGAAACCAATGTTCCCTTAGGGTTTCCATTCCAAGAGCCAAAAACCACAAGAACTTAAAAAAAAATTGAAAATGAAAATGTCATGAATGATGAGAGAAAATGTTGATTTTTCCTTGTATTTCCACTTTCACCTTTTTCTTCCATTTTTACCCTTATCCGACTTGGATGAATAAAAGAGACTTTTCTGCTCTCATTAAATAATATAAAATGACTTTATGAAATACTTGTGAAATATTTCCCTAAAGTCACTTTATAATACTCAAATTTAATTACTCATTGTCACTTTTCACCTAACTGGAATTAAACAATTAATTAATCCCCCTTTTCTACTATAGTCTAC
Organism: Pseudotsuga menziesii; assembly: GCA_001517045.1. Classification (NCBI taxonomy): domain Eukaryota; kingdom Viridiplantae; phylum Streptophyta; class Pinopsida; order Pinales; family Pinaceae; genus Pseudotsuga; species Pseudotsuga menziesii. Next base: position 124,826 of record LPNX010085685.1, read on the forward strand.
GAGAATTAAATATGCTAATGAGTCGCCCTCATGGAGTGACTATTAAAAAAGGAACATTATAGATAAAATACCACCATTATATTCACTATGTGTTTCTATGTACATTGTATTGTTTTCCACCATTGATTATTAATAAAAAATGTTATTCATTGTAATTTCAAATTTTATTATTGGTATTGTCATTAGTGGACAATAGTGTGTGTTCATTCATTTGGTTCATGTCATTGAGTAATACCTAGGCAGATGACTTGCAACAATTGAACCAACTATTTGCAACATTACATAGGGAGAAGTTTTCATTGACCAAGACAAATACACACTCTAGTGTACATAAAATGTTTATCTTGGTTTCCATGTGAACTAATATTCAATACTAGGCATTGATTCAACAAAGGTTCCAATGATTTTCAATTGGATATTGTTGAAGAACAACCATGACCTATGAATTTTCTTAGGAATGAAAAACTACATAAGAAAATTCATCTTCTTCTTTCCTTATGTTGCACACTCATTTAATGCACCAAACTATTGGTAAATTATGCAATAAGAAGATTTCAAAGTGATTAAGCATTCATAGGTTCTTACACTTGTCCTTGCCTCACCTAATATCCAACACGTATTCAAGTTCACGGTCTTGCAATGTATGTCATTTTGATATATGACTTAAAGACCTATTGCATATCATTTTATAACTTTTAATTGAAAACACCAAGAAGAGTAATGACATTAGAAACCTTTTAGTTGTAAATATTTCCAAAAGTTATAGATTTGTATTGATCATAATTATCTTAAATGTATTTAAATAGTTAAAAAACAATCACTATATGATGAATATAGAGATATCTAGTATTTGCTCATAGAAAATCCGCATGTAGATACTCAATAATAATAATAAAAATAACATAACTATAAAAAAATTGGCATGGGAGACTAAGATGTGATGATAAAAAAAAGTGCATGTTTCCGAAGTTTGACATTAGTGCCCCATCTTGACCAGCTTGGACAACTCAAAATCTTAATGCACCAAATTATTGAGAAACTATGCAATCAAAAGATTTCCAAGTGATTAATCATTCAATGATGCTTACTCTTGTCCTTGCCTCGCTTCATATTCAACAAGCCTTCAAATTCATGGTCTCATGGTCTTGCAATGGATGTCATTTTGGTATAAAACTTTAATACCTATGGCATATCATTGCATAACTTTTTAGGGCTACAAGAAAACACAGAGAAAGGGGTTGACAATAGAAACCTTTTTAATTTGTAAATATTTCCAAAAGTTATGGATTTTTATTGTCACAATTATTTTAAATGTAAAAATTAACCATCATATGAAAAAATATCAACGTTTGTTATTTAATAATAGGGAGATTGAACTAAAATACTTAATAATAAAAATTTGCAGGTATTTTAAAAATTTGCATAGTAACGAAGATGTGATGATTGAAAATTTGGATGCTACCAAAGTTTGACATTATTACCGTATCTTCATTTTTTTAACCACGAGAACAAAAAACTCCCAATGGTATATCCAACATCCCGCAACATAGATATACCAGTAACTTGTGACTCAGCACGGGACGATACTTCTTGAATCCCACTAGGGTTAGCCTCTCTCCAAGGGGTCAGCTACATTTTGAACCTTGTCACAATGGTCCAATGAGCAACCCTACCCCCCAACAGTTTTGAGCATGTGACCTCTATGGAGACAACACATGTTCTCAACCATTAGGCCCACTGATGTGCTCCTTTTCATAATACAACAATGAAATTATTACCCTATCTTCACCAACGTAGACAATTCAAAATATCAATACACCAAACTATTAAGAAACTATGCAATAAAAATATTTCCAATTAATTTTAATCTTGTCCTTTCCTCACCTAATATTCAACAAGCCTAGAAAAGCATGGTCAGGTGTCATCTTAATATAAAACTTAAAAAACCTTTTACATATAATTCTTGAGACCGAAAAACCTTTTGATTTGTAAAAAGCTTGGAAAATCATGATCATGCAATGGGGTCTCATTTTATGGTTAGACTTCAAAAAAAAGCTTTTACATATTTAGACTACAAACCCTTGAATTGGTAAAAGTTTATGTTTGTGTAATTATAATAAATGTTTTTTATAGAATCACCGTATAAATATTCGACAAGGTTTTTCCACAGAATCTAGCGATATGGATTCAATACCATCAAAAACCCTTGGGGCACCCGAATTTCAGACTTTAAAAGTTGTAACCAAAAATTTGAAAAAATTCTGATGAAAATTTTCAAAATTGTGCCGAAAAAAATCAAATATTACAAAAAGATAAAACTATGCAAAATTTAAAATAACCATCATTTGAAAAAAATTCAAAATTTAGTATTTGATGATGAAAAATTTGGATGCAAATAGTTAATAATCTAACCCTAGAAAATTTGGATTCCATGCCACCAAAGTTTGACACCCCACCTTTCAAATATCAAAATCTGATATTCGATGATGAAAATTTTGTATGCAGATACTTCAAAATTGAAAGTTTTCATGTCATAGAAAATTACTGAATGTGGCTAGTATAGCTAAGCTTCAAAAAGGCAGACCCCAAAACTTCGAAACCCAATATCTTGCAAAGTAAACAACTACGTGGCTAGATCACGCATACTTCTCAATTGACGAACAAGCATTCCAGTACACAATTCACTACTCGACTACTTAACTCTCCCAATCAAATAGTGCATGACAAAGAATATTGCAGCGATGACAATTTATCACAACTGTGAAGTGCTCCCTAGAAGAGACGAGAAAGAAAACGACAAAGCTTCAACATGGTGGCATGGATACATATTCATAACCAGAGCGTCGCTTGCCACTCACTTCTTGTTCCAACTCAAATATAAGTGGTCTCCAATGTTGGGCCCTTGTTTTTTTGGCATTTCAGGTTGTGGGTCATGCACTGAATTGATGGTTATTTTGGTTTTGAAAATTTTAACATGGATATAGTTTTTTTTCAATGAAATGTAGAATGTGAGAGAGAAGAATCAGCCAAGGAAAAGAGCGTGCACGAGAAAGGTTTACACACCCTTTAACCTACTATGTTATTCTTATTGGTGATGTATATTTTCATATATATAGAAAAAGAAAGAGTGTATACACCCAAAATTACCCTCCTCACTCAAGTTTAACTCTTGTACGTGATATGATGCTTTTGTTAAGCCTCTATGTAATGATGGAATAGATTATGTAATCTGACCATACCTTGATTCTCCGGAATAACAAGTGTTGGCATATTTCTAAGTAAAATAAAAGAGTATATACACCCAAAAACATGTTTCTATACATACATATAGAGAAAGTAAGAGTAATGTAGATTTTCATATATATAGAAAAAGTAGGAATGTATGCACCCAAAAACATGCTTATATGCATACATAAAGACATGTGTTTTACGCGTGTGTCATTGCCACCATGTATATTTATCTATGTATATACCTCTTTGCTTTTGGTTTTGTATACAAGTAAATATGTGTATTTTATGTGTTTGTAACTTTGTGGATTACTCTCTTTGGTAGGGTGTGCCCAATTTTCAGGGCATGTATAGGAAAACCATTATTGTTGGCTATGTCCACTCCCTAGTAGGAAGGTGATTTGGATATGCTCAAGTAAACAAAATGAATTCATAGGCATATATGTATTGTATGTACTATGTGTATTGTATATACTCTATTACAAATTTTTGTATGCACCCATTAATTTGGCAACATATACTTGTGGGTATGTGTATAATTATACTGTATGCGTGTTTGTCATTGTTCTTGTGCGTATGTATCTTTGTTCAATTGTAAATGTAAACATGTGCTTGTTTTGTGTATGTGCATATGCATGTGCATGTATAAATATGCACACAGATTTTCTACATACATTGTTTATGTGTATGTTATAGATATGTATGTGCGCATTGATTAGATGTGGGTATTTGTGTACCTATCTATGGATATGTGTGTATCTTTTTCTTAGTGTTGTGTAACATGTAAATATGAATATGCCTTTGTGTCGGTGCATGTGTATGTGTATTGATACATGTATGTGCCCTTAAACCTAGGTGTATATATTCACTTTGAGAGAGATATGCACGTGTGTGGGTATAGATGATGCGTATTAACAAGACCTGTTATGGGAGACTGGAAATACAATATTATGTCCGATGCATAAACATAGTGAGATGAAGCATACAATGAATTATTTTTCCTTACAAAATGTAGGATTGATAAATGTTGATTCTTTTTATTCAATTCTTTCATGTTTTATCTATTACTAGTTCTTCTAGGACCGTTCCATTGCTAGATTCAGTAAAAATGGAATATTCTCATGTGTCATTTATCTAGTTTTACTCAAAGGGGTTTTTTATTATAAGTTTTTTGTTTGGGACAAGATGTAGAAAAAATGAGGAAAATACTTGAATGCTTGAAGGATTACAATGTGCATAAGAAATCGGAGGTACATAATCTCATCATGATTTTTTACCATTCTTTTTCCCTCTTATATTTGCAAAGAGGAGGAGACAATAATATTTATTTTGATTGACAAAGTTCTATATGGGCTTTGCAGTTGGATTTTTTCCTTGAGAAATGGAAAGAGAAATGCATGCCTCATATATCTGATCCATCATCATCTCATCCAAATACCATATGAAAAACATGAACAATGACCTCATGTGATGATTTCAAATTTGTGATGGGCATGGGCATTTTGAGAAAATATCTGGTAGCTCAACTTTAAGCTCAACATATGAAAAGACCCAAAGGCTTGCACAACCAATGTATATTTGTTCCCCTGAGTCCTCATTTCTTCTAGAGATTGATGGTGCAATTCCTACTAAGGATATTTTCCCTTTAGGGTTTCTGATCTGAATGCTCCAGATGAAGCTTTGTTAGTCACAAATATTTCAAATGATCTTCATGACCAAAATTTAATTTCAAAGAACAAGTATGTTGTTGTAGAGGCGAGAAGCATAGGACAAATCTCAAGAGAGGAAAATATCCCCAGTTTATTAAAGTGATTAAGATGACAAGAGGTCGTCAATATATATATATAGATAGATAGATAGATAGATAGATAGATATAGATATAGATATAGATATTAAATTCAATGGATGCATAAAAAAATTATTCTTTTTCCTAAAAAAGAATTGAACATATAGTTTTGAATCCCACTTATATCCAAAGCATCTAGATTTTGTTAGATTGGAATATATATATAGATGCCAAAGAAGACCATAAAATTGTTCAGTCAATTAGAGATGGATTGATCTAGGTATTCATTAGTATGGAATATTTAATATAGTTCATAAGTATTCTCATTTGATGTGAGTTAAGGCGGACTAAATTTATTTGAGTGTTTCCTTTTAGAAATGTTGGTTAAATGCCCTAATTTTTGGCTTAGAGAATAAGGATTTTTGTTCATTTCTCAATTCTCGACAAATAATTTTGAAGTGTATCATTCTTTGGATATGTGTAAGCTTAGTTTTGTAATATTTTTTCTATATTCATTAATATAAGTTTCACTTGAAGGATTAACTTCAATTTTTATAACCTTTTGTTATTATAATCTAAGGTTAATTCTACCATAATTGTAGGATATGAAGCTAGCTTGTCAAAATCTCTTCGTTTAAATGCTACAATGCAATGTTAAGTGATTTATATCCATATCTATTAAGAAAATGGGGATGATAGTGAAAAAAAGATATGAAATAACCAGTATGAAAAGAGAATATTGGTAAATTCCATAGTGCAACTATATGGTATTGTATTCTTACAGTCAATGGCAGAGTCTCAAATGGATAATCCTTCAGTTTTTATAACCTTTTGTCTAATCCACCCAGCAGTTGGCATTGTTTTTCGACTTCTACAGGTTCAATATCGACTTCAACAAGTATGAACCTCGACAGATTTAGCACCTCGACATGCATTGTTGACATCAACATCTCGACACGACTATGGAAAATTCTCTCTTTGTCTTCCAGTCGCCTGTAACAAATGAATTTATGAACCATTCTAACTTCTTTGTAATTGAACGTAACGATTACACACTTAAGCATATCATCACTCTATATAAGCATGTACACTATTGTAAAATACAACCAACTAAGGGAGTATTGCATCTTACAGTAGTAATGAAATAACAGAAGATTGTTCGAACTCTTGCATTTTGTCTGTGTGTATGATTCTTGGGTGTGTAGTGTATTCCCTGCTTTGCTTATTCTTAATATGCTTTTGCCATAATAGTACTCGATTCATTCAATCGAAGTGTTGTCCCCATATTGCACCTAGGCGCATGGATCATTGGTATCAGAGCAGATTTAGAGCTTAAGTTGTGTGTAGAAGCTCCTATCAAAGTTACCGAACTTATGCTTGTTCAAACACGCTCGCAAAATTAGCAATCCAAGCAGACACTACCTTCGACTTTAGAGTATCCCTCTACTCACACTGTTAGATGGAATATGGATGAAGAAACATACAATACACATGCAACAGACGAGACATATCAACTCATAGAGGAATCACTGGATGAACAAAAAATTGAAATGATCTCTCACTTCAATGATATTTGCACGCAATTCACCTCGAAAACAGGAGTATCCTCGATGAGATTCAACTCCGATAAAATCATTCCATTCAAAGTGAAAATGAATATGGACATATTGAATCTTGAAGGCAAGATTGACATGAAATTTGTAGACAATTGGGTACAACAACTAGAATCCTACTACTCTGTGAATCAACTCTTTGAAGTAGAGAATATCACCATTACATCCTTAAAGATGTCAACCTCCATGCATTGTTGGTGGGAGAACCTATAAACAAAAATGGAGCGAGAAGGACACCCCATAGATATGTGGGAGAAATTTTTTGAGTATGTTTGAAATGAGTTCTACCTACCCAAGTAGATTGAACAACAGTATAATAAGTGGTAGAAGCTAATGCAATTGAAATACCAGTCCGTGAAACGTTACACCGACAAGTTTTATTAACTCATGGAGAGACTTGGCGTCTAATAAGAAGAGAAATTTCTTGTCCTGAAGTACGTTAGCGGATTATCCACGTACGTTCAACAAGAGATGGAATTTATGACTATCAGTACGCTTTAGGATGCATTCCATTACACTAGCAAGGTTGAATCTAAACATAAAGGAAAATAACATTTCATGACCAAGTTGACATGTCAAACATCCGACAAGAAGGAACTAATCGACTCCAAAAATTCAATACAACCTTCTCATCCGACTCCTCCAAAGCCATACTATTGCAAGAATCAATCTCAGAAAGACAAGATGGAACATAGAAAACAACCTCCTATCAGGAAATGGTGTGATTATAACAATTCATCATGGCATGATACATCTGAATGAAAGGCTTGAAATTCATTTTTGGAAAAATTGTTGAACTCCGACTTGTCTGACAAAACCATGGTAGAATCTGACCCAGAAGCATCGACCCTTTGACATAGACATTGGCTGCTCTGACAACCTCAACTATAATCGACGAGGAGGAAAGAGAGAACCTATTCCATACATAGAAATGAGTTCAAAAAAATCCTTTACATCTAATTGTGGATAATGGTATCCAAAAGAACTTCATTTCTGAAGATCTCATGAAGAAACTTGGTCTTTTCAAAACTCCACATACTCAACCTTACAATATTTGTTGGATGAAGGATGGAAAGGAACTAAGGATCAATCGACAATGTAGACTCACCTACTTCATTAATCCTTTTGAAGATGAAGTACTCTGTGACGTGGCACCACTTTCCGTAACTGATGCACTATTTGGGAAACTTTACTTATGGGATCGACATGGAATTTAGCAGTCATAGCCTTAGAAGGAGATTGCAAAAATATGGAACCAATGTTACGGTATACTAGAGCGATGGTCTACACCAAAATTTACAATGATATATGCTAAAAAGACAAAGAATCTTATCAACCATTCTCAGAAATTCACATTGATCATGATTAAGCCTCAACATTCGATAGATAATTTAACAACTAGTCGACTCATCGACCAACACAACTCCCAAAAACAACAATTGATCGACAATATTCTTGACAAATATCAAAATGTATTTCAAGATCCAGATGAAGTACCTTTACATTTGTAGGTAAAACACTCCATTGAACTTGTTCTTGGTTCTTCATTACCTAATGCATCTGTTTATAGAAGGTCCATTGTTGAGAATGAAGAGATTCATAGACAAATTCAATATTTGATCAACAAAGGTCACATCCGATCTAGCTCCTCTCCTTGTGGAAGTCCAGTTGTCCTCATTCCAAATAAAGATGGAACTTGGTGCATGTGCATTGACTATCGGGCTCTCAACAAGATTTTGAGATAGAACATGTGATAAATTATTACTAAGCTCAACCTCAATTCAAGATATCATCAAATTTCGATCAATCCCACTGATGTATGGAAAATTGCTTTCAAAACCAAGAAGGATTTTTTGAATGGTTATTCATTCCTTTCATCTTAACCAGTGCAGCTGCAACCTTCATGTGCTATATGATGACACTCTACCACCTTTTATCGCCAAGTGTGTCATTGTATATCTAGAAAATATCTTGATTTTTAGTCGTTCATGGGAAGAACATGCCAAACATTTTCAAAAAGTCCTCAACACTCTCCAACAACATCGACTCTATTTGAACATGGAAAAATGCTCATTTGAGATGAACAAGGGTATGTAATTTACTTTGAGAGAATTCGCGTCGACCCAGACAAAGTATAAATCCTCAAATATTGGCCCATTCCTCAAAAAATTAATGAACTAAGAATTTTTGTTGGTTTGGCAAATTTTTATTGACGGTTCATAATCACCTCCAATCACATAGCCTGGCCTTCAACACAACAACAAGATTTTGAGCAGCTTAAACATAAGCTTTGTACTTCATGAGTACTTGTGTTACCTGATTTGCATCAAGATTTTGAAATTGAGACGGATGCATCAGACTATGCTTTAGGTGGAGTGATCACTCAGTCTGGTCACCCAATCGCTTTTCATTCCAAAAATTTCAATGAAACTATCAAAGGTATTTGATGTATGAAAAGGAACTGTATTACATTGTGCAATCCGTTAAGCAATGGATACATTACATCATTGGGAAGGAAACAATTTTCCTCAGTTACCACAATCCCTTACAATTCACCCCATCCAAGTCAAAGTTACAAACAACTCGACAAATCAAGTGGATTAATTACATACAAAAATTTTAGTTGGTAGTTAAGTATTGGAAAGGTAAATCCAATGTCGTAGCCTATTGTCTCGGTCAGCCAGCCATTAATCTACTTTTTACGATGATGAGTATGCAAGGTTATGAAACCACCACTTGGCCGCAATTGTACTTGGTAGAATGTAACTTCTTTACAATTTATCGACAGCTTCTGACTGACTTGACCTCCAATACCGACTGCTTCCTGAAAGATACCTTGTTATACAAGGTTGGACACCTTTGTATACCAACAGGTGACCATTGACAAAAGCTCATTTGGGACGCGCACTACAATAATACCGCGGTACACTTTGTGTTGGAATATAATCCGTCGAGATTATATTTTGTAAATAAATAAAGGAAAATGAATAGTTATGTAGGAAGCTGAAAAGGCTGGTCGAAAGATGAA
>LPNX010085685.1:134808-169803 GCA_001517045.1 Pseudotsuga menziesii
AATTGAATTTGTGATATGTTGATGTAAATCCTTTGAATGCCGGTGACTAAATACTGCTAGCGAAGATTCACGCCTTCAGAATACTGCGTGGAGGTAAACTGTTGGAGCTGTAATTGTTTGTGACCGTTGGGCTACACAAAACCTAATTTTGCCCTAATTTTGTGCATGGAGTTTGAGTGGTAAATTCTGCAAAAATTTTCATTTGTGTTGAATGAAAGAGGCATGTGAATGCTGTGTATAAGTCATGAATGTTGTGACTGTTGTGTATGAAGTATGATGTGGCTTGTTGTCTGAGTTATGATTGAGGTGTATTTGAAGTTACGTTCACGTTGAGAGCTGAGACCACTCTTGGAAGCTGCAGCCACCTCCATTTGAGATCTCAAACCAATCACAAAGTTTGTTGTGATCTCGTTTGAGACTGCAATCTCCTCAAAACCCAGTCTGTGCTGCGTATTCAATGTGTGGGTGAAGCTCGATATTTTTGCTATACATTTTTTGAAGGCTGTGTATTGTTGCAAATTGAGAAGTTTGTGCACTACCATATAAGTTGTGCTACTGCAGAATTATCTTAGATTAATGTAAATACTACGGCAGAAACATAGACCTACATAGTAAAGAGAGCTCATTGAAGACATTGTTTCTAGTTAGTGTAGTTGTTATTCTACATAGACTGTATTGTAAAAAGTAGCAGAGACTTAGACCTACTTCTTTCACTATTGTTGTCGGTGCATAAACTCAGATACGTTGAATGCTAGTGAAAATGGAGTATCATTGAGTACTATGTAAAGATTACGATAGAGCTGCATTGATTTCTGATACTGATACATTGTTGTAAAGATTGAGGAAGGTGGCAGAGACTTAGACCTGCACCTTTACTCTTTCTTCTTTTCTCCTATTGTTTTAGTTGCAGATTCATGATAGAAGATGCAATCTATAGCATCTGTAGTTGGTGCCACTCTCACTGGCAAAGACACTTATCCAGAATGGTGGAGGAAGATCAAATCTGCCTTCATCTACAATGACCTTTGGGATGGCATTTGCGAAGGCACCACAATAGAGATAGAAGTTGGAAAGCCCATAACCAGAGACCCAGGACCTCCAGAATCCGAGAAAGAGAAGGCCATTTGGAGAACAAAAGACAAGAAAGCTTTAGCGGTAATCACTGCCACAGTCATTGAAGAGGTGAGCCAGCACATATTGCCTGCAAAATTATGTTTTGAAGCACTAAAAACGTTAAAAGATCTGTATGATTCACACTTTGAAATGGAATTTATTCAACTAATGTTAAAACTATTCAGTTTAGAAATAAAAGACAATGATCCCATGTTAGTTGCCTCTAAAATCAAAGCTATCATGCACAAGATTCAAGCCTCTGGTATGAAACCAGATCTTCCCCTTGCAGCATTTGTAAAATATTTGTATCCTTCTCACTCCAACTATCTTGAGTCGTTGCAAGCAAGTGACAAGTTCAAATCACTGACATTTGACACCCTGGTAGAGAAGATAGCTGACAGAGAAAAAGCCTTTGGTAAGAAGACAACCGATCATTCTGGAGAATCACTTTGCTTTGCTCAAAAAGCAAAGAACCACACCAAAGACCAATCCAAACATCACCCCAAAGGAGAAAGCAGCAAGAGATGCAGAGGAAGAAGAAACTTCAGAGGTAGAGGAGGTAGAAACAACTCCAACAAAAGATCAGATTTGAAGTGCAAGCGTTGTGGAAAGATTGGACACACAGCAGATCAGTGTTGGGCTTCGTGGGACTCCATCAAAGATAGACATAACCAGAAGAAAGATGACAATAAAAACCAAGATGCTAGTAAATCTTCAAATTCTGCTCATTGTATTGTTGCACATTGTAATCTTGGTATTAATGAAATGACTTCACTTTCATCTTACAAAGATTGTGGCTACTTGATACTGGTGCAACATCACACATGAATTTTAGAAAAGACTGTTTTGAAGAACTTAATGAAACAATAAATGGCATAGTTTACTTTGCAGATAAGTCAAGTCTTAAACCAAAGGGAATGGGCACCATTCGGCTGAATATGCCTAGATTCCCTGACTTCTTGTTGAAGAATGTTCTTTATCTTCCAGAGTTGCAGAGAAGCCTGCTGTCCTTGGTGGAGATTCGACAGCAAGGCCATTCCATCCACATGTTTGATGGAATAGTAGAAATAAGAAAGTCCTCTGACAACCATGTCATCATGACTGGATACGAAGATGGGAAGCTGCTGAAGCTAAAGGGTTCATCTGCAAGGGTTCAGAACTATGCCTACCTCTCTCAGCATGGAGAAGGTAATTTGTCATCAAGTTTATTGTGGCATGCAAGATTTGGTCATTTGAATTATAACAGTCTTCGTTTGTTGAGAAAGAATGGTGTATTTGGTTTTCCCACCATTCCCAAAGAGAAGAACAAATGTGATGCATGTATATTAGGGAAACACAGTAAGTTGCCATTCCATGAATCTAATTTCAGAGCAAGTAGGAAATTAGAATTAGTGCATTCTGATTTATGTGGCCCAATTCCAACTCCTTCTGCCAACGGGAATAAGTATTTTATGACCTTTGTTGATGACTACTCAAGAATGTGTTGGATTTATGCATTAAAATAAAATTAGAAGCATTTCAAACATTCAAGGACTTTCATGCATTGATAGAAAAACAAGCACAATCTAAAATTGGTACACTTCATACTGACAATGGGAAAGAATACACTTCAAATGCTTTTGAAGATTATCTTTGCCAACATGGAATTGTACATCAGACTACAGTTCCCTACAATCCTCAACAAAATGGTGTAGCAGAGAGAATGAACAGAACCATAATGAATATGGTATGCTCAATGATGTTTTTTAAGAATGTAAAACTAATGTTTTGGGGTGATGCAGTGAAATGTGTAGCCTATTTGAGAAACAAAAGTCCCTCAAATGCTCTCGATAACAAGATTCCACATGAAATGTGGTTTGGCCATCTCCCTTCAGTCAGGCATCTCAGAGTTTTTGGTTCCACCTATTATGCCTTGATTCCAAAGGAGCAAAGAAACAAGCTTGGTGCTCGAAGCAGAAGATACATTTTCCTGGGGTACGAAGAAAACTCCAAGGCATACCGTCTGTATGATGAGGTAAACAAGAAGTTTGTTATTTCCAGAGATGTCATTTTTCTTGAGACTAATAAAAATGACCAGTCCATTGAGAGACAGCTTGATCGTTTGGAAAAATATCCTCATCTAAAGAAATATTCTGAAAATAAATATGAAATTCCAAACCTTGAAGGGGGGATTCCTATTCTAGATCAACCTTTGGAATCTCCATATGAATCACCAACTCCCCCACATGAAGAAGTTCCTGCTACTTCACCTAAAATAGAGATTCAACTGGATGATGTGATTGAGAGAATTGGAAGACTCAACCTTGAAGGAAATGAAGCACCACCAGCTGATCAACCAGGACCATCACGAAAGATTCCTAAATGGGCCACAAAGACACTTGAAAGTGTCCATCTGGATGAAGTTGGAAAGATGGGAACGAGAAGTTCAAAAAGACATGAAGATGGAGGAGAAGCAGATAATTCAGGTGATGACATGGATGTATCATTTGATTGTGAATTTAATTTATCTGCTAACTTTGAACCAACTTCCTTTGAAGAATCTTCTACTCGAGTTGAGTAGAAAGAAGCTATGCAGAATAAGTATGATGCACTCATGAAGAATGGAACTTGGAAGCTGGTTGACCCTCCAGTTGGAACCAAACCAATTGGCTGCAAGTGGGTGTACAAAAACAAATGCAGATCAGATGGCTCACTTGACAAGCACAAAGTGAAGCTTGTACCAAAAGGCTATGCACAGAAGGAAGGAATTGACTATGAAGAAACGTTTTCTCCTACAGCAAAATGGGCTACCATCCGTACCTTACTCTCTTTCGTTGCTCAGAATGGGTGGAAAGTTCATCAGATGGATGTGAAGACTACTTTATTGAATGGAAACTTGAAAGAGAATGTCTTCATGTCTCAGCCAGAAGGCTTTGTTGTGAAAGGAAAAGAACAAAAAGTATGCAAACTTGTCAAATCCTTGTATGGCCTAAAACAAGCGCCTCGCGCATGGTATGAAAAATTAATCGAGCATCTTTTGATGTTAAATTTCGAACATTTTGATCTTGATGATGCAACACTGTTTATAAAGAAAGTTGGAAGATCTGTTGTGTATCTTGTGGTGTATGTAGATGATCTTTTGATGACAGGGAACAATGAGAGCTATATAGCATCCATAAAGAAAGATTTGAAAAAGATCTTTGAAATGACAGATATGGGACATCTTCACTATTACTTAGGAATTGAAGTCACTCAACATCCTAAGTACATATTCCTATCTCAGAAAAAATATGTTGGAGAACTACTAGACAAATTTTGCATGACAGAATGCAACCCTATCTCTACTCCAATGGAACAGAAATGAAGCTCTCATCAAGTGAAGGAAAAGAATTTGAAGATGCGACCAAGTATTGACAACTTGTAGGAAGACCTATCTACCTTACAACAACTAGACCAGATATTTCTTATGTTGTTGGCATACTTTCAAGGTTCATGCATAAACCTTGTGAAGGACACTGGTCAGCTGCAAAAAAAGTTCTAAGATACTTGAAGGGGACTCAAGACATTGGACACAAGTACTCTAATGTGGATGAATTCAAACTTATTGGGTACTCAGACTCAGATTTTGATGGCGATAAGGAGACAGGAGTATCAACTTCTGGATACACTATGAGTCTTGGATCAGCAGCTGTCTCATGGAGATCACGCAAACAGTCAGTTCCGGCAGATTCAACAATAGAAGTAGAATATGTGGCTGCGGCTGAAGCAACGAAAGAAATAGTATGGCTCAGGAAGATACTTGAAGATTTGCAAGAAAAATAAGAGAACTCCACTCCATTATTGATCGACAATACTTCTCCAATCAAGCTGGCTAAGAATCCCAGATTCCATGATCGAACCAAACACATCAACACAAAGTATCATTTGATTCGACATCATGTAGAGGCCAAGACAGTCCATCTTCGACATTGTTCCACAAATGATCAAGTTGCAGACATCTTCACCAAAGCGCTTGGACGAGAAAAATTTGAAAGATTCAGAAACATGCTCGGACTTACTAACACCCCTTCAGATTAAGGGGGGGATTGTTGGAATATAATCCGTCGGGATTATATTTTGTAAATAAATAAAGGAAAATGAATAGTTATGTAGGAAGCTGAAAAGGCTGGTCGGAAGATGAAACTCAACCAGCATATGTAATGTATAAATAAATGATTTTGCAATGGAATAAATGAATTCGGGAGTTATTATCCAACACTTTGGAAAAGCAAATACTGTCGCTATCCTCCAAAAATATTGTTATTGGGCTTCACTTAAATATGACATCACAAAGTACATCAATCATGTGTGGTTTGTGTTATTGCTAAATCGCCGAATCAACGACAAGGATTATATACGCCTTTGTTAGTTTCTAGTCAACCATGGTAATCTATTTCTATGGACTACCTAACAAGATATCCTACTACCAAACATCAGCATGACGTTATCTTATTCGTAGTCTGTAGATTTTCCAAGATGGCTATTCTCATTCCATGCAAGAAGACTACGACAACACAAAAGACTTCCCAACTCTTCTTAGAACATGTTTGGAAACATTATGGCCTTCCGACGACCATCATTTCCAACAAATATTCTGGATTTATCAACATCTTTTGGAAGACTCTCTAGAAATACCTGGACACAAGACTCTCTTTATCGACAACTTTCTATCCTCATACAAATGGACAGATGGAATTTGTGAATCGCTTGGTAGTACAATTGTTTTGTATGTAAAACCACAAGCATGGTTGGACATGGGATGAAAGTATCCCATACATACAACACAGTTACAATCGTTCTCAACACATCTCTACGGGAAAGAGTCCATTCAAGATATATTATGGATTCCAACCCTTAGTGGCCATTGACTTGATCAGTTCATTGACACAAAACGAATGACACCGAATATGACCGATGAGAAGTTGAAAAAGCATTGAATTTTTGAGACCAAATCTACAACATCCGAAAACAAGCATAGGAAATGTTGCAATCAGATAATGTGAAAGCTAAGGCCTCACACGATAAGCATAATATTCCCCGTTCATTCCAAATTGGGGATAAGGTCTAGTTACATCTAAAGGACGAATGATTCACTGGTCCATACAAAAAGTTGAATCCTTTGCGATATGGTACGTATAGTATCCTTAAACAAATTAGAGAAAATGCCTTTAAACTCAACATTCCTTCATGCTTGGTTCTGCATACAGTATTTAATGTGGATCTACTTCATCCATACCATGCACAATTGTTGGAATAGAACGACTTGCAAATAAAAAAACTCAAATAAATCCATCCATATGTTCAAGAGCCTCTAGGCTTGCGACACTATTTCAAGATGAGGTATACACCATACAAGGACGAACACAATTCCCTTGTTTCAAATGGCTAAATCTCGACAACTCCCAACACAAGGAAAGTGGTACTCTGCTACTGAACTCACCAACATGTTTCCTCATATGAACGAGCAAACAATGGATATCATTCCATATTAAGGAAGGAGGAATGATCCACCCAATAGTTGGAATTGTTTGTCGACTTCGATAGGTTTGACATCGACTTCGACAAGTCCAAACCTCGACAGTTTTAGCACCTTAATATGCATCGTCGATATCAACATCTCGACATGCTTACAATATATTGTCTCTATGTATTCCAGTTGTCTGTAACTGTTGAATTTATGAATAGATCTAATTTATTTGTAACTGAACGTAATGGGTAGACACCCAAGCGTCTCAAAACTCTATATAAGCATGTACACTATTGTAAAATACAACCAACTAAGAAAGTATTGCATCATACAATAGTAATGAAATAACATAAGATTGGTTCGAACTCTTGCATTTTGTCTGTGTGTATGATTCTTGTGTGTGTAGTGTATTCCATGCTTTGCTTTTTCTTAATATGCTTCTTCCATAACACTACTTGATTCATTCAATCGAACTATTGTCCCCACCGTGTGCTTAGGCACCCAGATCACTGTTATAATAATCTAAGGTTAATTATACAATAATTGCAAGATATGAAGCTAGTTTTCCAAAATATCTTCGTTTAAATGGTACAATGCAATGTTAAGTGATTTCTATCCATATCTAACAACGAAATGGGGTTGATAGTGAAAAAACATATAGGAAATAACGAGTATGCAAAGAGAAGTTTGGTAAATTCCACAATGCCATGATATGATATTGTATTCTTATAGTCAATGGCGGAGTCTTAAATGGCATGCATGGAACCATTGCCTTGATTTCAGTCTTATTTCATTTTTTCCTTGCTAGGGAATATTGTAGATTATGCATGCATCCTCTATCCTGTGGTGGGTTTGACCATGAAACCTCATGGGGACCAAACCCTAAGTGGACCACTTTTGCCATAACACAACAATTTTAAGGGCTTTGTATCTATATATCAAATAAGGAAATTGGGTTGATAATGAAAGTATATGAAATAAACAACATACAGAGAGACTATTGGTACTTTTATCTTTAGGAATCAAATCGAAATTCTATGTTACATTTATATGAACAGAAATAAAGGATGCACCCCTTGTCTTGGACCATCTAATCACAAGATTTGTACTATTTAGCACGGTAGATTGACTTGCCTGAAACTTGGCAAATACACAGTTGGTGCTATCTAATTATCACAATAGTTTGACTTGCCTAAAAATTTTCAAATATACAGTTGGTGCTATCTAATTAGAAAAGTAGTTTGACTTGCTCAAAACTTGACTAAAGTATAGAAACCCAAATATATTATATGTAACATATTCAAATTGTTTCAAAAGAGAAAGAGACTTTTAGCAATATTTTGGTCTTTTTATACAAAATATTAGTGCACTTTTTGGCAAGATTTTAAAACAAATTTTTACTATTAAGTTTTTGAATTTGACCATAGTCCAAGTATGTTTTTTTATTAGTAAATTGCTATGTGTTAGGAGATATAGACAACAAAGGAGCATTTATTTTGCAAATTTTATTTGCACTTAATGTTTATTAAGCCAACTTGAAACATTATAACTCAACACAATGCTCGTTACAGAATCTTGGTCAAGTATAGAATGTGCAACTATGAGATAATATTCTAGTGGTTCTGAAACTAGAGAAACTTTTATAGGATATGATAATAAATAAGCCACATACTTGAGGCTTTTTCGATGGCTCAAGTCAGAATAAGAGTAGTGCAAAGTGTGTTTTATATTTTGAATTTTATTTTATTAGAATGAAGGTAGCCCTAGGTGAGGGTTAAAACAACTATATTGAACTAATGGCTCTCATGTTTTTTATGGAAGTAGAAATGGAAAAAATATATAAGGATATTATAAGTTTATCAAGATTCCATGCTAGTGATCAATTGGATGAAGAAGACATGGCGGTTGCTTGATGTTCATATAAAATTTATAAGGGAGCAAAAAAGGCTTTAGTTTGGAACTTTGACTCAATTCCATTTGATCATGCATTCATAGAATTGAACGTTGAAGCATATAGACTCTAAAAAAGTAGGCATCAGGTTCCAAAAGGAAGAGTTTTGTTCGAATATTTCCACGAAGGAGAGACCTAAGCTTATGAGGACAATTCTTGTTGGCACAAAGTCAATTGCACCCCACAAAAGAAGATGAAGTTTTTATATTTACTTTCATTTAGGGTTTTAGCTAGTATCCTGTATTTTATTTTATCCCTTGTTTATGTAATTGATTATGACTTAAATTTTAAGTTTTGTGGACATAGTTTGTTTTGGTTATGTATTTAAATTGGTTGAATAGATACACTTGACAGATATGAACAAAAATTTCGTGATGATCCTGAGTTGGTTTCCAAGTTTTATAGGAGGTTCTTGAAGCTCTCAAAACTATGATATGTAAGTGCAGTAACACATTAAAAGTGCCATTTATTTTCATATTGAATAAAAATAATGATTTTTTCCCAAAAAAAAAACTATAATCCAAAATGCAATGAATTATGTTATATTGATTGTAAAAAACTATTTATCAAAATTTGAACCAAAAGATCATTCTTATTTTATACTTATTGCATTCAATATTAAATTGAAGAGGATTTACACTTTATTTGGATGTAAAAATTACTTCAAATTAGTTATTTCCATGTGGTACATAAAGCATCAATTTTTTTTAAGAGTTTCTCTGTACGATGTCGATTGGTTTGTGGCAGCCTCTGATTGGAGGTGTACATCATTAAGTGGTTTTTGCTAGCCTATGATTGGAGGTGTACATGATGACATGTTGATATCTACCTCGAGCTCTAGAGTGCTCAACATGGCGGTGAAACTTATTTTTTTCAAGTAAGGTTATGCATGCAAATTGAATTTGATTGAATGCATACTGCATTTTTCCAACTCAACCTATTTGTCACACAATGTTTAATAAGCACTTGAAAACAAAAACATTATGAATGGTTAGATTGACCGTTGGATCATATCTAAAGGTTAATATCCTTGCAACAACAACATTAAATGATGCACTGTGGGGTGCTTATTAAATGTCATTTAATTATAAAGTCTGCTTAAACCTACATGGTTTTTTGGATTTTTTTACAATGTGTAAAGTGAGATTGTATGCAAAAACTGAGATTGTTGTATATTGTGCAGCTATTTATTATAAATACACTAATATCATCTTCTCTTTGATGTGATTATAAGCAAAGCGATATCCTTGTGGCACTGTGTTGTTGAAAGTTGAAATGTACTGGGTGGGTTTTATTTTGTTCTGTTGGAGATAGCCCAGCCAGAAGAAGTTATGGAACGTTGGGTTCTATTCATGTTAATGATAGAATTTGCTGTAAGAATGGATGCAAATTATGAATGGGGGAAATAAACCCAAATCCTCATAATGTTTTTCTCATTTTTATGGCTTGAACATGTATACCATGCATTCCTTTTTATAGTTTTGTTATGTTATTCACCTAATTCGGAGGATTGTAGCCTGTATAGCTTCTATGAACATTTAATCCTTTAAGGTTTTGTGTTAGGATTGTAATAATTAGTGCTCATAGATATGTTTGTAGGTGATGCATTCTATGTATCGATATTTTCAAGCTTATAGATGCGAGAGATCAAGTAATGGATGATTCAGGAACACTTAAAGTTCCCATTATTTATCTCTAAGTTCCACAAATGCACTCCTTGATATGGTGGATTTTTTCCATTTTAAGTGTCACCATGGAAATATCCATGGCACAATCTAGAAGAGATAATTATCTAAATGCACCCATGTTTTACTATGAAGAAACAAGCATTTTACTCTATTCTTGAATCCCCCACTAGAGATTCAAATACAATCAATTTGTTTCGAGATCCTAGCAGTTTAACGCCAACTTTGAGTACATATTATTATCAATGTGGGGATTTCTGGTACATTACAACACTATATTTTGGTGTCATTTATGAAAATTCTCCAAAATGTTGCTAGAATGCAATACTTGATCCATTTATCTTTAGTTCGTCACCCTTGATGACATTATCCATTGACAATTTCCCTATGAATGTGGAAATAAACAAGGTACAACATGATAAAAACAAACTTAATCCCCATACAAGTAAAGGAAGCAGAACTAGGAACATAGAGAAAACATAGTCTTTCTAAGAGAAAAAAAACATATATTTTATTAAAATTTGTTGTATATAAAGCGATAGAAAAATAATACTTAAAACAGGAGGGAGAACCCAACATTTAATGTGGTTGGTTGAGAGCTATACCAACTAAATTTACTCACCAATGTGAGCTTACTTGCAACATACACCAAAACCCCTCCTTTAGAAAAAAGAGGAATGAAAAGAAATAGAAAAAAATGGGTGTCTGTAACAAATCCTGCTAAGGTACCCACGTATAAAAAAGATCAAAACAAAGAGAAAAAATATGAGGGAGAAGTGAGACTACCCCTCCTCAAGGACAATGTCTTTCACCCCAAGGAAGGCTTGAAGCTGCAAATATCTAGTATGTGAAAAATGTTTTGTGAATACATCAGCATCATGCAATTCTGTCTTACACTATTTTAAATCATTAGTTTGTTCACGAATCAGTTATCAGATGTAATGCGTGTGAACTTATATATGCTTGGTGTATTGATGCTTCATTGGTTCCTTGGAAATATGGATAGCACTTTCAATATTGCACCAAATTAGTGTAGGTTTCACCTACTGAAAATTGAACTCTTACCAAATCTATCGAGTCCAAGTAAAATTGGTAGCAGCATTAACATCAACTCGATATTCCGCTTCTATGAAAGAAAGGGAGATGACATTTTTCTCCTTGTTGGACCAAAAAATAGGGCCATAACCAAGATTAAATACAAATCCATATGTGGAGTTGTGGTCACCTGGATCACCAACCTAATCAGAGTCAGTGTAACCCACTAAATTTGCATCATTATAGGATGAATAACTAATGTCATATGTGTGTGTCCCTCTAATGTACCAAAGAAAATTGATGCAAATGCGACCTTGGTTGGATGTGAATCAGTGCCCACAATAGAAATGGTGGTAAGATAACACCTACCAACACAAATAGATGTGCCAAGAATTATGGTTTTCAATGAAATTAAACAAACTCTTTACAAGAGGAATTACAATGCAGTTGTTCCAACTAGGATTTTCTACTAGTCATACAACACTTAGCAAGTTACAGGTTAGGGAGTTCCTCATCCTCTATGAAACAACAAAGTAACAATAATTCAAGTTTTTCTAACCTCTTTCCCTAAACTTAGAATAGTATTTATAAGTGTTATTTGGGATTAAAGTCCCATTCAAATATTCCTCTAGAAGCTTCTCTTGATTCCAAGAACAACTCACCTGCATTTAATCCTTCACGTTCCTCATCTGGTCATATCTTGCCATCTGGATTTTGAAACAACCACCATAAGTTCTCTACAATTATTCCAATTACCTCAATGATTATGGTCCTTGAGATTCTAGCTTCCTTGTTTACCATCTAACCGTCATTATCAGCTTAAATCTTGACTTCCTATAATTCCTTGGTCAAAAAATTGTTCAAAATATCTTCTCACTAGTTGTCATACTATGATTGGGATGCATCCCTCCACTTTCCACCCGATCATTCTTTTGTCTCATTGTCTATCATTTACCATATCTAGTCGAAATTCCCACAACTCTTCCAATAGTGAACTTGGTGTTTACGCCTTTGGAGGTTGTTGACTATCCTCCAGGCGAATTCTATCATTTAACTACGATTGGTAATCTTGGGCCCTAATGCCCCTACATGAAATTCCCTAGGTTGAAAATAACTATGCCCATGGTTATATAACTCCTTGAGTTTTTCTTTAGAAAACCACATTGGTTCCTCCAATTATTAGTCCTTCCACTGGACCAAATATCATTTCTTCTTTTGGATCCTAGTCTTTCTAACTTCTCGCTCATCAAGCACTTTTACAATATCCTTAGTCAGCTGTATCGGTATCTGTTCATGCCATTTTTTAGTCATTTCACTTCCACTCATTGACGCTTATTCATACTTGTACAGGTCT
Source organism: Pseudotsuga menziesii (assembly GCA_001517045.1). Classification (NCBI taxonomy): domain Eukaryota; kingdom Viridiplantae; phylum Streptophyta; class Pinopsida; order Pinales; family Pinaceae; genus Pseudotsuga; species Pseudotsuga menziesii. The sequence continues at coordinate 147,432 of LPNX010085685.1, forward strand.
ACAATATTGAACGTCACTTATATATCCATCCCTTTAGGTAGCTCTAATACATAAGCATTTTCCAAAATCCTTCTTAGGATCTTGCATAGACTAATCTATTTCAGCTTCATATTGTTAAATGTTTCTCTTGGGAACATTTCCTTCCCACAATAGTGCATACAGTAAATTTCCCTTTGAGAATGAATGCAATTGTCTCCTACGGTCGACTCTCAACTTGTATGTAGCATTTTTTTCTCAAGCTGTCGCTTTACCTTATTGTGCACTTCCTTCATATGGTCAACAAATGATTCAGTGTCTGCGCTCTCCCTTGCACGATCTGGAATGGACTCATTCTTGTTGATCTATTTACTAAGTTGTTGTACACGAATTCAGCCTATTCCAACACATTCTCCCACTGTTTTTGTTGATCAGCAGTCAAACACCTTAATAGATTCCCTAAGATCTTGGTCATGACTTTAGTCTACCCATCTATCTATAGATGGTATGTAGAACTGAACTGCAACTTTGTCTTAAGCTTCTTCCAAAGGTATCTACAGAAATGACCCATGAACTTGATATATTTCTCTGAAGCGATTCTCTTTGGAAACCCATGCAATGTCACGACTTCCTTCAATAATAATACAACAATACTTGTGGAATTACTCATATTTTGACATGGAATAAAGTGTTCCTAATTTAAATCATTATCTTACTATGTCTTCAACAATTCCAACACAAAATCCATGTTGATATCTTCTTATGGGACGGTTGGCACTGGAAAAGGTACAAACAATCTTGTATTCCAACTTCTTCCTTTGGCATGCTTCCTTTGTGTTGGTTCCTTTGTTTGGAATATTGGCTTCCTTTGTGTTACTTCCTTCTCTTCCTATCAACTAAGTTGAAAGAATGTTCATCAGATCATCATATTTTTTCCCCTTCTAACATAATTTATGGTGTGCTCTTTCCTATGGTTGAACCAACTCCATCATCCATTCCCTAACTATTGGTATCTTGTCAACTTGTGATATGCAAGTTTTTTGGTCACTCATACGCCTAGTGTCCCATTTATCGACACTTGTAGTAGACGAATTTAGATTGGTCTAATCGTCTTCCTCCTAAAGCTCTTATTCGACCGTATGTGCCTCAACTTCTTGAGTTCTCAACTCCTTGTCGGAATTCAAGTGCACTATCTTTCGTCGTGCCTTCATCTCATTGTTCCTCATGACTTTCCTCCTTTTGTGACCCATTTTTATTTCTTCAAAGGACAACAAACTTTTGGTTTTTAGTTGCCGGCTTTACTTTGCTTGTTGAAGCCTTTTGCAACAACTTCTCTTTGCCTTTAAAGGATAATGGATAAGCCTCTCCGATTGTCTCAAACCTTGATAGTTTCAACTCGTATTGAATGACATACTTCAGGTTATTCACATACCTTGTGAATTCCCCTTCCCCCTTGTTGGTTGATCTCGAACCAATAAACAATCGATAGAATTCCTCCATGAATTCTTGCACAATCAACTTCTTCTATTGTAGGTTTTATAGCTTCCTAAAAAAATAAATCATGCAGTGAGTGGGAAGGAACTTATCCTACAGCTCAACGGTCATTTTGTCTAAGTTCTTCACATTTAGTTAGTCTTCAACCTCTTCATCACTATGGTCAAGGGTCTCAATTCCTAGTCCTCTCTTTTAAGATTTCTTTATTGTTGACAACTCACTATTTAGACTCCTCTTGGTCTAAGATCACCCTTCAAACATTTCATGGTCAATAGTGACACATGTGCTTCCGCACGGTCTTCTTCCATGAACATTAACTTCCCTCTGATCCATTGTTCCTTTACTCAGACGACTAAATCGCCATGATTCCAATCACGAATGGGTATATCACTTTCTTCAACTCTACCCAACCACGACTGGAGTTCCTTTCTTCATGTCCAAACAAAACTGGATTCCCAACACAAGGTCCTACTCTGATACAAACTGATGCAAACATGACCTTGGTCAACTGCGGATCAGTGCGCACAATAGAAACGGTGGTAAGAAAACACCCACCAACACAAAAAAAATGTGCCAAGAATTATGGATTTCAATTAAATTAAAAAATCTCTTTACAAGAGGAATTACAATGGAGAGTCCAAGATTTGTTCCAGTCAGTATTAACTTTGACCGCTCATACAACACTTACAAAGTTATACATATGAGGGAATTCTTGATCCTTAGTGAAACAACATAGTAGAAACACTTCAAGGTTTTTCGGTCCCTTTCCCTACACTTAGGCTATTATTTATAAGCATTCTCTAGGTTCAAATTTCCACTCAATCCTTCCTCTAGAAGCTTCTCTTACTTCTAGACACAGCTCATATGCATCTAATCCTTCACGTTCCTCCTCTCAATATATCTCACCATCTATCCTTCTGCAACAATCACCATAACTTCTATGAAACTAGTCCAACTACCTCAATGGTCCTACTCCTCAAGACTATGTCTTCCTCGTTGTCCATATTACCATCATCGTTATCTTAACTCCTGACTTCTTCTAATGCCTTGTTCAACCAAGTCGTAGATATCTTTGTCCGCTAGTCATCATACTGCTACTAGGATCCATCACTCCTCATGTGACTCGATCATTCTTTTGTCTCATTGTCTTTCGTCAACCATCGTTTATCAGAATTCCCATGACTCGTCATTTTATCGACTCATTGGTTACGCCTATATATGTAATCAACTATCCTCCATACTACTTTTTTCCTTTAACTGTGATTGGTCATCTTGGACCTTGATTCCCTTGCATCAAATATGCTTTGCAGCTTTCCAATGGAGATCATGTGGTTCCTATATGGACCAAGAAAACAAGTCAACTACGTAAGAGATATCTGAACAAGTGTGAGTCAATTACAGTAGAATTTTGACAAGCTATCGATATGGAGTAGCATCAACCAAAGGAGTAGAGCACTTTATTGACAACTTGAATCCGGAAAAAAATGGTATGGGTGAAAATTTTCAATCCAACATGTGAAATATGCACAAGAGATCTAATGCATACTTAGGTTGTGAGATACCAATCATGAATGTAGACTATGTGACCTACAGTCCCCAAAAGTAGTGAAGCAACCTTAATTATGCCATGTCAAATTGTTGTTCAAGATAAGACTTTACCTAATCAATCAAGGCAGTTGAACTCCTAGGAAGGAAATGATAACATATACCTTTGAATCAGGAAGGAAATGATAAAATCCTAAAGCGAGAAGGAAAGAATCCATCTTCTCATACCAATCCCTAGGGGCTTGTTTCAAACCATACAAATATTTTTTATCCCGCACACAAGTGAAGAGCTCTCAATAAATACAAGATGTTTCTCCTATTGCTGGTGTTTTCACACTAGCACATGCCAAATAGAACCTACTAAGGGTTATGACAACCTTAGTAGAGTTTCGAAATGGAAAACTAAAACCATAAAAACAAAGATAGAAATCTAACTAGCATGCAGGAAAACAAAATAAATAACATGAAAGAAAATATACTGTTGGCGTGATCCACCAACAAAGCCTTGTCGATAAGGGGTTCCCACTCTGTCGACGCCCTGCAGCCTGATCTCCTTGAGCACCGGCCTGAACAAGTTTTAATCTGCTCGGCAACGTTTGCGAAGCAAACGAGGTCTCACTCAAGGCGTTTAAGGGAGAGTTGTCAGAACCAAGTTTTCGACAATGGGGGAGGAGGACATGGGGATCTGACTGCAGAAAATGATGACTTATGTGATCACCCTATCTTATCACAGCATTAATCATGAAACATCATACCGCATTCAACAATCGTAGAGATTTAACAGATCGCATTAACAGAGCAAGGAGAAACTAAATCACATCACTATATCAGAAGCAGAATCATAGCATCACACAGATCTACATATATTGCATTGTATCATCATAACAGAACTCAAATAGAGATTGAACCACATATTATATTGACCTTGCGTAAACATACCACATTACATCATCCTTCTCCAAAACCAGAGATTTCAGCAAAAGAGATCCAAACAAAATCACAGCGATGACTGAGTAATCCCTGGTATTGAAAGTGACAATTACAATGCCAAATTCATGTCTTTCCATCATTACAAAAATGGATCTATAAATAGGCTTACACCTTCACCTCAAGAGTCCACTATTAACTAATTTCTAACCACTATTGACCTATTACAACAAAATTAGGTCCACATATATATAAAATATTCAAAAAGCGGTTACTTCTCCGCTTATCATGTTAAACGGCCCTTGTGTGGTGCCACGTGAGCTTGCGGAGCTGCCACAACGCTGCGCAACTCACTCACCCCAACCCCTTGCCAATAATCCCCCAACACAGTTTTGTGGCTCACCCTCGAGCCACGTCAAGTTCACAAGGTGTATACGACAATCTTATCCTTAAAATTGGCAAATTGTTGGGCAACTTCCTGAACTTGGAGCTGCACTTTAGCAATGGTATTCTCACAATCGCTCACCATTTGCTGGAGCGGGTGCTACTCAGTAGCCTTGCTATCGACCATTTGTCGAATCTCCTGAACAGCCTGAAGTGTGCCAACAACTTTCATAGTTAATTAGATGCCAATATCTTGGAATTCATCAAGCTCCTCGCAGCGCTTTTGCTGGCGCCCTTGGGCACAGGCAATGCGCTAGTGGAGATCTTTCAATTTGGTGGCCCGGGTAATTTGCACCATCAGCAGCATGGCCTTAAGTGATGACTTAAAAGTTGTCAATTGACCCTCTGCTTCTTGCACTTGCACAGTTAGCTAGTCCAACTGCTCATCCTGAACAATACTCTACCAAAATTGTGTGATTTCCTCCATAATAGATTTGGCCTCTTGGTCCATGTGGCCAAACTAAGTAGCAATTTCTTTTAGGGAGGTCTTACGCTCCGCAACCTACTCTGGTAGGGTAGTGGGCTATGCTTGAGCCTGAAGCAGCAAGTTATGGTCATGAAGTTGAATCAAAGTCTACCCCAATCGCTCGGCCTTCTTGATTGGGATGAGCTAGGTGGGTGTGTCAACCATGTCCAAACAGATCGCAGAGATAGCCTTCTCCAATTCACTATACCATGCACACAGTTGTGCTTGCTTAATAATCAGGTGATCATGCGCCTTCTTGAGATCCGTAATCTCTGCTGCAACTTTCTGCTGCATCTCAGCCTGTGTTGCCTTGAGCATGTTGGTTTCTTGCAACTTTTCTTCGACCAACTGCACACGAACCTGATGCATCTCCACGGCATCCTTCTTCAGCAGCTCAACAAAATATTGGGCTTTGATATATCCTGCCGTTAATGCCTACTATCGGGCTTCCAACTCCAGTGTGGCTCCATGTTGTAACTCAACCAATTCTGTAGTGGAAAGCTTGTTCAGGTCTAGAGTCATGCTCTGGATTGGGTGCAACTACTGAGAACCTTCTATATTTCCCGTGTCGATTGCAGTGGGGGGAACTTGCATGTTCCGAACTCGGGGCTCAGTGCTGATCGATGGGCTATCCTGCAATAGAAGTTGTGCCAATGGTTGCTTGGAAACAATATCAAAAATAGAGTTGAGCGTAGTTCTCACCGTACCAAATTCTGCCTGGTTTGACTCACGGATTTCCTTAGTCGCAGCTATGCATGAATCCGTGATGGACTTGATAAGCTGCTGCAATTAATATTCTAAGACAGATTTAGTACCACTACCAGCCTCATACTCCTGTCGCCATTTGGTGCAAGTCTCCTCCCACATCCACTACATTGCGTCTTCTGGGTCCGTGGAGGACTCATTGTCAAAGCCATGGGTGCTTAATTCCATCGGGGTAGGGTCTTCAGGTGCTTTCAGGGGTGTCTCCTTATCTAACTCCTCTTAACTTACTAGGACGCGCCAATCGCCCAGCCAGTCTTGCACAATTGCGTCCAAATATTTCGTGGTGATCTTGTAAGGCAATGGCAGCCATTGCTTATCGGGATCCCTCCTTGCCTGAATATGAATGGAGCGGGGGCTCAAAAAAACTGAATAATCCTCTCGTACTTGGCCACAGTGTAGGGAGAGATCCTTGGAACTGCTATAGCAGCCACCTGCAGGGCTTCCCAATAGATCCAAAAATGAATCGCACAATCTATTTGATGACTGGGTTCTTTAACCCACCACAAGTTTTGATATCGGACACTATGGAAAACTTTGGTTTCCTCAACCGTCATTCACTGGTAGTCCTCTGGCTCCATCCAAGCAAGCGAGCGCATCGTCCAGCAACTGATTTAACAGATAAAAAGACCAATTCATTTGAATTCCTTCTGCACATTTTTTAGCACAGGCGACAACTCCCGAATTGCATTGTACCAGTCGATTACCACAAACAAATTTACTATCCATAATTCTGGTGCTAATTTGCACTTCCTGCGAGTTTATACTATCAATATGATAGGCACGACCATCCCATTGTAACCTGAAGCGCTCCTTCAACTGCTTCACAAGCCTTTTTTCCGTATCTCTCCCACGAATATATTGCGCTGGGTCCTCCCTAGCCTTAGGAAACCCAGTAATACTAGAAATCAAGTCGACAGTAACAGGGATCGATGTAGTCAGCCAGAGCATCCCTCCATGAAAGCATGCCAACAGTTTCTTTACACATGCATGTGCTTCGTTTAACTGGCCAAAGTGGGGCATATTGATGAGTCACAGTAATCCAAATTTCTCTAAGCCATTGGCCCATGGATTTGGATTTCACTGAATGGGCCCGCCAGGAATTGTCGTGATGGACTCGTAGGCCTCATCCTAGAAATCTTTTAGCAACAGCAAGTCATGATCGTTGAACTTGAGCCGAATCAACACAGGGATGGCATCAATGGAGCATTTTATTCCTTTTGGCAGCGGTGGCAACTTGGGTGGGTACTTCTGGTTCTTCAACAACTGCCATGGCTTAGCGCCTGGACGTGTGGGAGCAACATATCCCAAAATATAATTCATAGAGACACATCAAGGTGCCATGTACTCAACCTCTCATGAGCTCGATGACCCAGCTTGGGCAGTGCCTTCTCCCCACATTCGCACAGAGGTACGAGTTTGCTGCTTCTCAGGGGGTGTCGGACTGGGTCCCTGAGCCTGTCGTTTCCGCTTTGGGGTGGACAACGAACCCACTAGCATACTCATAACTTCCTCTTCCATAGCCGTGGGCTAAACAGCCGACTCGTATTCACTCAAAATTTCAATAGCGTCAAGGTCGCTCAACATCCCTTACCCCAGAGAACCAGAAGAGATGCTTTAACAACACAAACTCTACTAAACACTTAGCTCAATATTTTGCACCAAATTCACCTTCACCTTCAGCTCTCACAACTGAATAATGCCAACCAACACCTCTCGCGTGGTGTTTTATAATCACTTCGAAGTCCAAATCCATCATTACCAAATCTAACTGCACTATTATTGCCAAATCGGGTATTAATGACGCTGAATTCGTTGATGATCTTATGCGGCTAACGGTCGGATCCCTCATTAATGCGAGTCACTTCAACAAGCGCCGCCAGCCAACTAGTTTAACTACCTGCATTTATTACCTGATTTGACCATCTCGCAGTGCGATGACTGTCGTGAATGGTCAACTAACTACTGCCAACTACTGTATCTTCTTTGCGCAGCCTCGCTCCAAGACTCACCGCTTCATGCTGAACTTAGAAATGTTTTTTTTTTTTTTTTACTTCAGGTGGTGCACATCGCTGACCCCATTCTATAGGGCTTTGGGTGACTCCCATTAATGAGCTTTGGCAACATAACACCATCCAATTACTGCAACTGCACAACACCTCTAGAGGTAATAGACTGAACAAGATAGGGACCTAGCCAGTGCATTTGTAACTTTCCTAGATGCTTGATAAACTTACTGTCATATAACAGCACCAAATCACCTACCGTGAACTATTTGTGCTTAATGTGGCAATCATTCCATTCCTTCTGTCAATCTTTCATAACCTCCTGCTGGAATCCTGTGATGAAGTGATCCTCGTCGAGCTGAAGCAGCTGCGGAACACATTCGTCTAATGCCTTTGCATCCACCATGCCTGTTTCCACAACAATACGCAAGCTGGAAATGATGTACTCCATTGGCATGACTGCCTGCTTCCCATAAACCAACTTAAATGGTGTGTGACCTATGAGTCATTTGCAGGTAGTACGATAGGCCCATAAAACTGCACGAATTTTCAAATCCCAGTCATCGCGGTTGGTGTTACATACCTTGGTCAGCATGATATCTGAAATTTTGTTGAAGGCCTCAACAGTGCCATTGTCCTGTGGATGGTAGGGAGTACTCCACTTATGTTGTACTTGAAGCTCGTCGGTTAGCACTTTTATCGTTTGATTGACAAAGTGACTACCTTGGTCACTCATCAGGATGCGTGGACACCTGAAGCATGTCACAATGTTCTCAAAAATAAATCGTGCGGTTGTTGTGTTGGTGCAATTAATGACTGGTGTAGCCTCCTCCCACCGAGTTAGGTAGTCAGTTGCAGTAATTAGAATAACGGGCGCCAGTGCGCTTACCTGGCGAATTGATGGGACCTACAAAGTCGATGGCCCATTTATTAAATGGCTGCAAAGTCAACTGTGGTACCAATGACATCTCATCTCTCTGTGATGGTTTACCAACCTGTTGGCATACATCACAACTCCTGGCATAGTCTGCGACATCATTATGCAACGTGGGCCACCAAATCCCAGCACGCAACACCTTCTGGGAAGTGGCACGACCTCCACAGTGACCTCCCACAACACATGCGTGCACTTCCTCTAGAATAGGACCATGCTCATGCGATAAGATGCATCGTTGCAGTATCTCATTCGATCCAATTTTATAGAATTGTCCTGCAATGAGTGAAAAATTAGAAGCTTTGACGACCAGCTGCTTGTTCTGGCTAATCGACATGTCTGCAGGGGCGAGGCCAGTAGATTAAAATTGAACAATAGGGCCATAGTAATCGTCTATGATTTCAACATGAAATAATTGCACATCAGGCAACCCATCCTCAATATTAGTGGGTTCTTCACCATTCTCAATATGTGACAGATGATTAGGGCTAGTGTTCAACCGTCCTGGCTTGACCACTATCTCAAAATCAAATTCTTGGAACAAAACTGGCCACCTGCAGATTCTTCCCCCCCAACACAGGCTTATTTACTAGGTATTGCAAAGTTGAGTGATCAGTTAACATCTTAAAGTGTCCACCCAACAAATAGTTCTTGAACTTTTGCAGAGCATACACCATCGCCAGGCCTTCTCTTTCAGTCATGGTGTAATTTCGTTCAGGAAATGATAACTTCCTACTGGCATATGATATGGGATGATCCAAGTCGCCTTCGCCTAGTTGCGCAAGAAAAACCCCTAGTGCAGTAGAAGAGGCATCAACTTGCACATGGAATTCCTTATTCCAGTTAGGAAAAACTAGTATGGGTGCAGAAGCCATCTTGGCCTTCAAAGTGTCAAAGCTACCTTGACATTCGGGAGTCCATTCAAATGCAACATCTTTCTTTAGAAGCTTCTCCATAGGAGCAGTAATTGCAGCATATCCCCTGATAAACTTGCGATAGTAGCCTGTGTGGCCCAGTGTTGCTCAGAGCATTTTTACATTTGTCGGCGATGGTAAACTGGGGATCAGCGCAATGTTTGATGGATCTACCAACAAACCTTCTTTGCAGACGATGTGCCCAAGTAATATACCAAAGGGTGCACAGAAAATACATTTCTTGGAATTCAGTGCAATCTGATGCTATCGACACCGTTCCAAAATTAGTCGCAGGTTTTCCAGGTGGTCTTTAGCCAAACCGTAGACGGTCCAATCATCCATATAGACCTGTAGGAACTTCTAAATAAAATCCTTAAAAACTGTGATAGCAACAGGGGAAAATACGGCGGGGGAATTTTTCATCCCAAATGGCATAACTGTATACTAGAAAAAGCCCCATTCGGTGACGAATGTAGTCTTATGGTGATCCTCCTTTGCAATCCATATCTGGGGGTAGCCTAAAAAACCATCTGTGAAGGAATATACCTCCAAGCCGCCTACACCTTCCAGGACTTCATCCGTGAAAAGGGTCGGGAACGGATCATGCATACATGCATCATTTAATTTTTGTAGATCAACACAGATGCGGATTTCTCCAGTCTTCTTATATTGGACGACCATCGGGCTTATCCACTCTGAATCTTCTACCGGCTCGATAATCCTAGCATCAAGCATCCAATCAAGCTCAGTTTTCACTCAATCCTTATATCGCGGGTTCAGTCTGTATGGCCTATAGCGGACTGGTTTTGCATCCAATTTGAGTGGAATCTTCATTTCTCCTAAATTGCCAAGAATCCCCTTCATCTTAGAAAACCGTGTGGGGAATAGATCCTGGAACTTGTGCAGGAGATCCGTGATTTTGCCTATTGTTTCTTTGCCCCAATAGTATCCAATGGAGCCATTTGTTGGCGCGATCCACCAACAAAGCCTCGTCGATAGGGGTTCCCACTCTGTCGACACCCAACATCACGATCTCCTTGAGCACCGACCCGAACAGGTTTTACCCTGCCCAGCAACGTCTGGGAAGCAGGTGAGGTCTCTCCCGAGGCATTCAAGAGAGAGCTGTCAAAACTGAGTTTCCAATAGTGGGGGAGGAGGACATGGGGATCCGACTAGAGAAAACCATGACTTATGTGATCACCCTATCTTATCACAACATTAATCATGAAACAACATACCACATTCAACAATCGTAGAGATTTAATAGATCACATTAACAAAGCAAGAAGAAACTAAATCACATCATTATATCAAAAGCAGAATCATAGCATCACACAGATCTACGTATATCTCATTGTATCATCATAACAGAAAGCACTACTACCGCATCATAATAGAACTCAGATTGAGATTGAACCACATCTTATATTGGCCTTGCGCAAACATACCACATTACATCATCTTCTCCAAAACCGGAGAGTTCATCAAAAGAGATCCAAACAAAATCACAGCAATGACTGATCAATCCCTAGTACTGAAAGCGACAATTACAATGATAAATTCATGTCTCCATCATTACAAAAATAGATCTATAAATAGGCTTATGCCTTCACCTCAAGATTCCACTATTAACTAATTTCTAACCGCTATTGACCTATTACAACAAAATTAGGTCGACATATATATAATAAAATATTCAAAAAGCGGTTACTTCTATGCTTATGGCACTAAACGGCCCTTGCGCAGTGCCACGTGAGCTTGCGCAGCTACCGCGACGCTGCGCAACTCACTCACCCAAACCCCTTGCCAACATATAGGCTAATTTTACACATTCTTCATCAATCATACACATAACAAATATTGTTATACAAAGAATAAAGAATTCCTTTTTATAAAAGAGTAAGAGAAAGAATCACCTCTGAGTTGCAGTGGAAGGGGTCCCCGGAGTCATCTAAGGGAGGATTTGTTTGGTCTCCGTATAATCTGAGATCCTCTATCTATGTGTCATGAAAGCAATCTCCAACATGTGAAGTAGGAGTAAGAATAAGGCCAGCTTCATATTCAGGCGGAGATTGTGCAAAGTGACAACTTTAGTGGATGAATGGGAAAAGAGTGTATGAGTGCGTAATGGATGATGGACCTTGGGGTTTGATTTATAGGCTCAATTCAAGGCTTTGAGGATAAGGATCAAGATGGATTTTTCTATCTGAGATCCTCTCAATGATTTTTACCGAGATAGAGTCTGAGATCAATTTTCCTCTTTTTGCTCGAGAAAATCAGGAAACAATAAAAATTCTTGTCAAGAGTCACATCACATATTTTTTGAGTTTTTGTGCGACTTGGGTCATTCTTTTTGAGTGATTTGGTGCAATATTGGTCACTCATTACCTCAATAAATGTGGGGCCATAGATTTAAATTTCCATTTTTTATATTTTCTTTGATTTTTTGGCTTTTTCTAAGTTCTGTCAAGGTCCATAAGGTGGAAATGAAGTGGCATGATGGTGTATGTGGACGACTAGGCTGGTGACATAGCCAGTGGATAAATTTTGGGTGTTAACAAAAATCCCTCTTATGTGTGAGGTCACAAGCTCATTGTATGGCTAACATACATCATAAAATATTCCTTTTCCATGAGATAAATGTGACTGTGGCATAAAAGATAGAGATTGCATCATAGGTAGCTCGCCTTTCAACGGGACTACAAGGGCTTTTACATGCAAATACAATACTCAACATGGATGAGATGCATATAATCTCAAATATCATATGGACAAGGAAACCATTCCCATGCTCATATCAATGTCTCAAAATAGAAAATGGATCTAGTCCCAAAGAGGACCTTACCGATACATGGATAATTGTTGTGTACATCATAAGTGTCCAAGAGAAACTCAAATATGTAATGTAATCATGGTCCAACCATGGTTGATCTGAAGAACTGATACTAGAACAATGGCATACCATGGAATATTGCATCATAATCACTAATGTAGTGTTGGATCTAAAGGGGTCCAACATTTGTAGTTACTCAAATGACTAAGAGTATGGATTTAACAAGTATGAGGAACTGCATCTAAATTGGAAATATAGGAATCATGTAGTTGGAGGGATTCCAAACATTGTCTCCAATGCAACCTGGGTACCTTGGGAAACATAATGTTGAGGAGTTTCCATATGGACTCACCAATGGAATGAGTCAAGGGATATCCAGGGTCTTCGACCGAATAATGAGAGAACCATTAACCTATACAAACCTCATCGGTGCGATAACTTAGTTGAAGTCGAGCAGGTAAAAAACAACCAATCCAAGAGGAATTGGGTTCTCCCTTTAGTTGGTCTAAGGGGCTTATTAGTGATGATTATGAGGCCAAGATATAGGGTATCTTTGGGTCTATCGTCTAAAAGGCAATGGGGTTTTTGTGATGGAAGCACGAGGGATACAAGCAATGAATGAAAGGAATTGGAAAAATTACTGAGACATTATTAGGATATGAGGGTAAATGAGTAACATGAACACAATTCCTTTGTTCAAATTATGAAGGCATGGTTGACCTGGTAGAATGTGTGAAATTGATCTCTGGGAGGGACACAACTTGGGATATCATGGACTTTGACTACAATGGGGGAACTTGAAGGGGGAGAGGAGGCTACTGATACATGACTTGGGGAAAAATTTATATTAGAATGACTCCAAGGGTGACTCATCATAGAATACTCTAAACAAAGGTGATCATGGATGTTTCCATAAAAAGAAACTATATGTGATCTATAGGGGTGTTGAGGAGCACCATTTGTTAAATTGTTTCTTCAATGCATGACACTGAAGAGAGGTTGTGGAGTTGTACTCCACAATAGTAACCTCCCATATCTATGGACATTTGAAAAAAATGGGGTGTTTAAAAATACATTTGTGTAATGGGAGTTAAGGCGAGAGGATTCCTCAATGAGATAAAAAAAGACAAGCAAGGAGTTAAGTGTCTAATGAATTGATCAAATTGTTCAAATGGATGAATGATAACAGATGAAAGTTTTGATGGTGGTGTAGGACACCGGTTGTAACCTCCTTGTGGGATGATGAATGGAGGCACAATAATGTCACTTTTTGTAATATGGATCAAGTGATGGGCTCATGATTTTGCAATCTAGATCATCATAATGCCCTAATGATCATGAATTTGGGATTCCATAGGATAGGCCAATGAGTGATGATCAAATAGTAATATGGGGATTTATGCAAAATCACAGTTCAACTGGACTCCCAATCGTATGGGAATTACAATGGCATGGGTGCCAAATTCCAAAGAGTACTAAACGATCACCCATGTAAGGAGGGATCTACCATTGAGAAAGGGTGAAGGCAAGAGTGGTTGGGCTTGATCACTTACCTGAACATAGTGGGTAGTCATACAAGTGTAAAAAGAGATGAAAAGGATTAATGCATACAATATTATGCAAGAGTGAATACCTATATGCTAGTTTGAATGTTATACCCGTAGGGATTGGTCAATGACTGTAAGTAATGATTTTCCTCACGACCTAGACCTGTACACATAGAAACGATGCTCGAGTGTAAACATGATTTTTGAAATCAATATAGTGCACAAGTACATAGAAAATTGATGAATTGTGCAAGGGAACACAAATCGAGATAGGGTGAAACAATGGCCCAAAAAACTTTCGGGGATCATGAAAAATGGTTCTCATAATCAAGAATAGTGCATAATCTTGATTCTAACGATGCATTAAAAATACATCATATGAAGTTGTAACACTTCGAAGAATATTGTGGCCAAATTGCCTTCAAATAGGGTCGGTCCCACCATGCTATGTATCGATTTCATTTTTTATTATTGGAATTGTATGGAGAGCCCTTATATTCAATTGTTGATTTTTCCTAATTTAACTTCTAGTTTTAGTTTCTCCAAGATTCAGGTTAATTGTCTCATCTTTCTCATAATTTTTATCAATTTAGATTTTTCATTTGGGCAGTTGAGGGACCTTGGTGAACCACTTGAGGGTTTTAGGGTCGTGTCACTCTTTTTGTGGAATTTGAGCGACTCAAGTTGTGCTTTTACAGAGAACAAGTGTGACTTGGGTTGCATAAAACGCCTCAAAATGTGCAACTTGGAGCCAAGGATTATATTTTAACTTTTACTAATCTTGGGTGCTTGTTGGACTTGTTGGATGTCGAGGGTTAACAAGAGAGAGAAGGATGTGGCCAACATCTCCCAATACATTCAAGGGGACCGGGTTTTTAGGGACATCTTGACGATACACGGGATTCTCAAGTTTTTTTAGAACCCTCTAGTGCATAATGCATGACTTCTACACAATAAGATAGTTGAGTTTTGGGACTGAGAGTCCAAGGCATTCATAGTGCAAGGTGAGTGAGTGTATCTCACCCTTTAGGATGTATACTTTATGATGAGGATTCCTATGCTAGGAGTGATTGGAGACACTCATACCAAATGTCCACTAGGCATTTCCATGCAAGATATCATGGACAACAACAACTTTGGGACTGCACAAATTCATGTCTCCACCATTATGCTTGTGATATTAAGAGCTTGGAGTCATGATCCATTATGAGAGCTATGATACAAGTCATGGGATCTAGTGGTATGCATAATATGTTAGGGGTGCATATGCTTTTAGTTGAGAGAGTGTTAGCAGGAACCTACTTTGGGTGGTTCTAGATATTTTGTACCATGGTTCAACAAGAGCTAAGCCAGGTAAACTGACTTGGAGAGGAGTTTAGTTTCACATCATTCTTCTGCTCCTTTTTCTTTGAGAGATTACTGACATTACAAACACATTTTATGGTGAGAGACAACAATCCTATGGAGGACAATATGAGGCGTTGGGGTGAGATGATGATTCAAGCGGTTGGAAGTGCATCTAGGAGAGTCTTCAGTCGATATTTATTTGCATAGTGGAAACAACTTCCAATTGTGATCAAGGATTATCCCTATACTGGTATGGACTATATGGGAGACCCTGAGCTACCTTTCCCTCTTGGTCAGTTCTGGGGAACTGATAGTATGTATGCATGATGATTACAATTGAATTTATAGCATTATCATAGTTTACAACTATATTCTTATATCATATCAATAAGAATGACTTTTCATGTGTGTGTATATGTGGGACTAGTTCCTCCATTCGATTATCAAAGGAGTTGTGGCAGGGTGGATGGTATTGACCCTGCCCCCTAGGTGTAGTGACCCTGCCCCCTAGGTGTAGCGACTATGCACAAGTGTTGAGGAAGTGCTTGATGAACTATGCCTGGACATTGATCTACTGCCATAGGGGGTTGTTGAGAATGGGTGACAGAACCTTGATGAATATTTGATCGTTATTTTATTATATATGCTCAGCGGGTGGTAGTCAATTATGCGTCACAGTGTTGTGGCCGCAAAGGCCATTCAAGAGATTGCGTGGGAAGGTGTACCCTGCATCACTAATGACTATATTGATGAGGATATCGAGGATGTTCCTTAGAGTATTTTGATGATTAGTTGGAATTCTTTAGAGATGACCCCCATGCTATGAGCATGGGGATTTTTTTATCAATGTAGTTATTATATTTTACGGATTTGTTGGGGCTCCTTATTATAGAAACAATTGTATTTTGGACATATTACTTATATATACATATGCACATGGATGCAAACTTGTTATACATGTTTGGAGACTCTTTATTATGTAATGTGATGTATGTGATGGCTATTTATATGTGGATGCAAAATGATATGAAATGCATGTTGATAGTTTATTTCCTTACTATTGTTGATTGATGTGCCACTCTATAATATCATTAGCCATTTGGTCTGCTACAATATTGAAACTCCCAGGGACGTGAATGAATGTGATGGATTCAAATAGTCTGGCCAATTTTTTACTATGCAAGAACTTTGTAAAGAGGCAAGGATTGCATACCCAATAACTATTATTCAACTAGGCAAAAAGCAACTAGGAATTGAGGTAAAGAAGAAGGTGAGGAATGCTCATGTGTAGGGAATCAATCAATAGATTAATGACAACATTGTATTCTACCTGATTATTAGTGGATGCACCAACATACACGCCATTTATGTGAACCCACAATAGAATATGAGGCCAAAATCTGACGGATTTCATGTCTAAAATTCGACATATACATGTCGGTTATTCGACAACACCATTTTTTTTGTCGTTGATGGAATATCATTGGATATTCAATGACATGCCAAACCTCATCGAATCTTTGACAGCATATAAAGCTCATATGTCGACGTCTTTCACCACTAAGTTGTCGAATTTCTGAATCCTACGTGGTCGAACATTCGACTGCTCCTTGTCGAAGGTGGGCCACTTCCTTTGTAAAAAGTTGGGTTTATGCGGTTGATTTTGAGACGAAGGGTTGTCGGTTTCCAACATATGATTGTCAAATTTTCCGTTACTGGTTGTCAAATTTTTGGCATATCCTTGTCAAATTTATGCCACTTCCTTTGTAAATGCCGTCAATTTTGAGAGGAAGGGTTGTCAGATTTTGGACTCGTTTTAGTCGAATTTGCAACTACCCACCCGCAGATAACCAATGGCGACTTGTAGGAGTTGCAACGACATGCTCGTTCGATCACCATTGTTGGAGATATGGAAACTTCATTGAATGAGGGTCAAAGTCGGTCGGATAACCGACAGTCTTCTGTGTATTTAAAAAAGAAAATTGTGGTCTTCGGTATATTTAAAAAACCCAAAATTTGTGGTCTTCATCGGACATGGTAGATTGTTCTTCCCATTTTCCCTCAAAATGAAGGTGTCATTGATCCATGAGAATCTATGTATGTGCTCCAATTTATTCTCTATACCTACCACAAAATTCATGGGATTCACCCACAAGATTAAGCTTTTCCCACCAAGTCATTTGACCATACTCTAGAAACTTGCCTTGATATTGAAACTCTCTCGAATGAAGGATTATTTATAACAAGAGTTTCAACAAACACTTGTTGAGAAAATGTTTCTTCAAACACTTGGCTTACAAACATTGTGTCAAAGACTTGGCACACACCCTCTAATATGGTAGTAACCATTCTAAGGTACCAACACAACTTTGGATTTTTTTCCTTTTCGAACAAAATAGACATAAAAATCTCTAGGAGGTTATGTTTTCTTTAATAAGAATTGAATTCTCTCATCATGTCTATAGTTTTCTCGTGGAAGATGGCTAGGTACATTTAAATTCTCTCATCATGTCTACAGTTTTCAAAAATTCACTAAACATGAGTTGGAAGGATCAATCACACCTAGATATGACAATAATTCTTTGCGTTGTGCGAGACAGTTCCTAAGAACTTCTAGTGTTGACATGGCAGCTAGGGACTGCGTAAGTCATACAAAACACTAAAGTGGGATCGAATCGAGTGTTGGGATTGTTTACAATATGATGCAAAGGAAACTTAGGAAATTTGGTGATCCAATTAGTAGGAGATCGAGGTAGGTGCAAGGTTTTTCGACTAGAATGGTGTCTTCCCCTTATTAGTAGTCGAAGTTTTGATGCTTAAATTGTATTAGTTATGATGCATATGAAGGTTCATGTTGGTAATCAACATAAGGAGTTGTTGGATCCTAGAGTCATGAGGTTTACTTGATGAAGGTGGTTAGGGTGGATAAGGTGCCAAAGATAAACTTGTGACTACCCCATGCAGAGGGAAGGTGTTTTGCAGGACCATAGGTTGTGTCTGGGTGGGTTGAGGTGGAGGTGGATTTGCTTGTCCCTGTTGAGAAATAGTCGCTTCTCGTTGGTTAGCCACATTCCATAGTTGGCATAACTTAACCAAGTGAGTACAATGATGGGTATAGTTCCCATAAACACTGCAGGAAGAATACAAATGATTAGTCTATAATTGAGCATTTTTGGCATGTTTAGGAAAATTGTTAGGGTTTTGGTTTGTGAGATTCACTTTAGTGTTATCAAGTGGGTTAGTGGGTTGGGCCCAACCTTTCTACCATTGGTTTTTCCCTTTATTGTTTTCCCTATTATTTTTCTTGGGTTGCACTTGTTGAGTATTGGGCACAAGTTGGGAAAGCATGTCCTGCTAGGCGTAAACTTTCCTATGAGGAAATGGGGGAACAACAGGGTGTGGATGAACTAAAGCAAGTGGCATAGGGCCACAAAAAGGGTAGAATGTGTTCATATCTAAGGGGGGAATGAAGCTGGTAGAAGCACTAACACACACGGTGAAACTACATGAGGGACCATGGACATGGGGAGTTGATGTAGGAGACGAATAAGAGGTGCCCATTCATGTATACAATGATGCACACGATAAATCTGGACCACAGCTAAGAGTAGAAAATGGGCCATGATGAGGATTCACAATGTTGGGAATATTACCATAGAAATAACCACTCGCCAAGGGAGGGTAAGGTACATATGATGAAACAACGCCAATGACACCATCTGTAGGGTGGGATGCCCCCAATGGGTCTTTCCAAAAGGAATATACGCAAGGGGAATTTGGGATGTACAAATAATTGGATTGAGCATAAATCAAGTCAAACTATTAGGCCTTGAGGATACCCTCTTCCTCAGTTTATGGTTGTTTAGAGGGCACATCCCTGGAAATGGCAGGAAGGAAGGACTTTAGAAACTAGTCTAAAGAGATCATGTCATTGAGTTTGATCTTACAAAAAATCCAGCGCCAATGCCACTCATGCAAAATGTTACATAAATAATTCCTCTTGGCATGTGGCCAAATAAAAAAATCATGAATTTTAATTATATGTATTTCGTGTTTGTTTTTAATATGCAGAACTAAAATCACCATTGTTTGTAGGTGCACGGGAACTATTTTTGGGAGTTGGGAGCTTGTTCCCTTTGTTTTCTAAGTTCCAGGAACCATAGGGTTGTCAAAGTGTTGCTTCCTTATCACTGGTGATGATCCAATCACTTGCTGACACATTTTGTGGCCTTTTGGGAGATGAAGAGAAGAAATATGTTGATTTTGCTGAGGAACTACCTCATGTCTCATATAATGAATTATTTCGTGAGGAATGGAATAAAATGAATCAGAGGGCTATTGAGGGGACTGAGAAACAATAGATGTACAAATAGATTCCCTTTCCTGTCAATGCATTGGGAGAAGGATTGATTACTAACCATCTAAATACATTTTCCATGCTACACTATTAGACAACAAGGAACTAGCACTTTTACCACCTAACAAGCTCTTACTATTTATTGTGGCAGAGATAGAATTCATGTCAAAAGTATCATTCTCGAAGCCAGTAAACCTTGAACCTATCAAGAACTTCTCTTTACTTTAGGCATCATAAGAAGCATGCAATGTTTCTCTGCTTCTGTCAGTTGTAGCGTTGACTAACTTATTAGAACTCAAAATCTCCAAATCCAATGAAGAGCAATGATACGGTGAGTTCTCATTTGGTGCTGAGGTGGCCAAATTTATAGTACCTGCAGACATGATACCCTTCCTTGTATATGAAGCTCGGGAATATAATGTATATATAGTATATATATATATATTTTTTAAATGGTAAAGATGATGATGGAGGACACCTTGTAGGTGAGTAAGCCCATCATCAACAATCCTAGCCTGGGAAGAAGATAACCAGCAAAATAGCATCGTGAGGTAAGTTGGGAATATAACCCTTCAATGGTTGTTGATCTTCCTAGATAGGATGGATGGGATCACTGGCTGAATTGTTGGCTAGGGTGGCTAATGAATAAGGGGGGAGGGGAGTGGCAGTGAGTCCTTCTCACCTAATATTCGGAACATTTTAGGAGTATAATTGCTCCACGAAATTGGCAAGGCACTGGCCTAGAGATGTTGCACTAGTAAGAAGAGTTTCATCCTTTTATGGATGGTAAACCCAAAAAGAAACTTGGCCCCACCCTCATACACTCAAGCAAAGAATAGTTTGTTAATAGATCACCAGTACCATACTCTAATGCTACTATTGGAATGACATAAAGGAAAGGCTATATATATACATTATAAAAGTACTCTCTTGGACTTCTTGGCCTACAAATACAATAGATCTATTCGTAAAAATATTTGTGAAAAGACTGGATTCTACAACTCACTAACTCATAAAAACCAAAAGTTTCTTTTCCAAGTTATTCAATCATAGAAACAAGTTGATAAATCAAACTAATTAAGGTAAGTTGTTGATCTTCCTAGATAGGATGGATGGGGTCACTGGGATGGATGGTGTTGCTAGTCTTGTTGGGATCGATGGCTGGCTAGATAGGATGGATGGGATCACTGGCTGAATTGATGGCTAGGATGGCTAATGAATAAGGGGGGAGGGGAGTGGCAGTGAGTCCTTCTCACCTAATATTTGAAGCATTTTAGGAGTATAATTGCTCCATGAAATTGGCAAGGCACTGGCCTAGATATGTTGCACTAGTAAGAAGAGTTTCATCCTTTTATGGATGGTAAACCCAAAAACAAACTTGGCCCCACCCTCATACACTCAAGCAAAGAATAGGGTTTGCTAATAGCTCACTAGTACCATACTCTAATGCTACTACTGGAATGACATAAAGGAAAGGCTATATATATACATTATAAAAGTACTCTCTTGGACTTCATGGCCTACAAATACAATATATCTATTTTTAAAAATATTTGTGAAAAGGATGGATTCCACAACTTACTAACTCATAAAAATCAGAAGTTTCTTTTCCAAGTTATTCAATCATAGAAACAAGTTGATAATTCAAACTAATTAAGGTAAGTTTATAGATCAAATAGAACAAAGTTAGCCTAAATGTATGGTAATCACCATCATCAACTAAATGTGTATGTGTGCACATGCATAAATACCCAATACACAGTTCAATCAAATAAAAGAAAATGTAATTATACCTTGATTTGTGGAGCTTCGCACTGTCTTCTTCTGCTTTACCTTTCAAAACATCATTCAACATACTTCAATTTTTTTCCTGTTGCAATAATTTCATGTTAAGCCCATCAAATAAATATTTTTCTATTTATGAAAATAACAAAACCAATCTAAATAAATACAATATTACAATGTAAATTACAATACTATTCAATGATTCAAGTAAATTAATTGTTAATAATAGATCACTTGATAAAACATGGAGAACCAAAAACACTGTGTATATAAGGCCATTGATCACATCAAAACGCCATATCTTGCCTCTTAAATATGAAAATGTTTCTTAATGCTATATGTAACAAGTTCCATGGAGGAGTCAAATAGCAATAGTAAAATTTAAACACTAAAGGTTTAAATGTTCAAAAATAATATCAATTTCCAAGGTACATGGAAACACAATCAATGGCCATGGGAGCTTGTCCTTCTTAGTTGCAAACATGTTCCAATCATCGACCATTGTTCCATTCTCTAGATGCACCATCTTTTTTATAATTTCCTAGGCACTCTCGATGCCTAGATAAGGGATTGGAAATATATCATTTGCATCAATGTTGTGGAAATCAATGCCCCAATGAAGGCCTTCCACCTTCATACTATTTACCATCACTAAATTACAAAAACACTCATCTCATCTACCATGGATCAATGCTTTCCTCCCTCTTTTTGGCTTAATCACACCTCGGATCGCTAATTATTTCATTTTTAGCTCAACTATATTTTTCAATTCATCATTATAAACGCTTATTTACAATTTATACATAATTTGATCTTAGGTCAAAAGAGTCAAAACAAAGGTATTACAATACATCAATGCTCAAACATCCCCTTTTTTTCCCTGACAATACCTTACCATATCCATCTATGCCACAACTTGTTTTTGGCACCAAGAAAATGTTGAAATATTGTAACTTCGAAGAATATTCTATATGTATATTTTTGTGGTCCCCGATGGTCCTACCAGGAGAACCACTTGTATTACATTGTACCCCG
>LPNX010085693.1:6652-91048 GCA_001517045.1 Pseudotsuga menziesii
ATCAGGTCGCTTGGACAATTTCCCCATCGCTGATCCACCTTCCTTTCCTTTGCCGATTGCTCCCAGAAGGATTTTCACCTCCCTTTGCAAACCAATAGAGTCTTGCAAAATCTGGTGGTTCATTTCATTCTGCCTTTTCTGTAACTTGAGCATCTCCCCAAGATTTTCTTGGGTCTTGGCAATCACTTGAAGGAAACTTCCAGCCAAGTCCAACAACTTTTGATCTGCTGCCATAATCAACGTGCACCACCTGGTTTCACTTTTCTCACCTGTGGAATGCACCATTGAAAGTCTATCAGACCAAGCATAATATAGATATCAAAATCAGTTAGTTAATTACCCAATTGGCATGACAGCCCAAGTTCCATCAAGGAAACTTTCATATTTTTCATGCCTTCCCCCAACAGGCACATGAGCTCATTCATGTCCATTCCTGGGCAGGGAATTAACTATTCCAGCATTCACAAATTTGCTTAAGCAAATACACACATTTCATTCTCAATCATACATGCATTCAACAATCCTTTGTTTTCATAATGCATAAACATATATATATATATGGATAATCAAAAGGAAAGAGAGAGCAGTAAGAGATTTTCCCCTCTTTGTTCTGTTCCATCCTGGAACCCTCGCCATCGCAGTGGCTTTTCATGCTCTCAGCCTCTTTCACTTCACCGTGAATGCTGGACCAATCTTTCTTGGTCACGACACTTAGTGTATTTGGTCTATTCCAGACCTCTAAACCATGGAGTCTCTCTACATGAATTGTCTCGGCTGCTAGGACTCCCTTGTCTTACTAGCACCTTTTTCATTACCGCTCAACCCGAGCTTTCCAGGACAGTCATATGTCCCCATGCATCTCTAGGATGCTCTCGTAGTCTTCGCCTCCAGCGATACCTATATCCAACATTGAATATATTCACATGTTCAGTTTACTCTCATCAGTTTTATCTCTAGAACAAGAGCTTAAAACATCATAACCAAATCATATACACATGTATATTCATAAGCAAAATAATCCAATACTTATCTGTATTGTGCGTTTCCTCGTTCGTCCACAGGATCCTGCTTCGCTTTGCAAGCCTTGGGATCTCCTATGGACTTAGATGTTAGGTCAGCACACAGGCTTTTCCTCAACATCAAATAATTAATGTCCAGCCAATACATAACTATGTCAACTGGGCTTGGAACTTTATCATGACCATTTCCAGGTCTAGGATCTACTATGGATCCTTAGGCATATCACAGCCCATCATACACTTATATCAACATACACTTATATCAACATGCACTTATACCAACATACACTTATATCAACAATACACTTATATCAACCATTTACCTTTACCTTTAGCCTTTTAGCTTGTCAACACAAGCAACACAAGCAATACAAGCCAACTCATCAGTGTTATTGCTCTAATACTGTAATCACATTTCATATCATTCACTATCAAATATTGAGACACCAGGAGTGCGTCCACTCCCCAAAGTGTAATCAATATTGAAAACCCTTTCATGAATCGACATCGGAAAAGTGTGCACCCATTCCCGGTGTGTGCCGTGCAGGCCCTATGCATACTCAAACAATCAGTCATCATGGAAATAAATCAAACATGTTCTGCATATAGAATTTAACAATTAAACATGCATATTCATAGCAAGGGTTACAGAACACTTATCCATTTTCCGTCGTAGTATGCCTTTAGATCTGTTAGGCACCATCAAGGAGTTGGGAAAAAATGAATGCTAAGCTGGTGAGCTCGTTGTAGAGCTAGGAACACATACACCAGAACTAGCCTGACTTCTATAACACCCACACACACACCCAGCACGAGGAATCAGTCCCTTCTCTACTACACAGTCCCTCAGGCCTTGCATCCCCTTCTAGTGCTATCCCGGGGTTGTGGAGAAGAAAGCCAGCCCTCTAGCTCTGTCTGTGTGGTTTCCACTCACCAGGTTTAAGCAAACCAAGCCCAATCCCTGCTTCCTTTTTACATTTCATATTCACACCTGTCTCACTGACATAATCCAAACCATCTCACTCATGTTATCACCAAACATGCAGTGCAGATGAGACATTTTTCAAAATGTCTAATGGAGTTTCACCCGAACCCCATTTCCAAGATAAGGGAAAACCTTCCCATGCAGCTTGGCTCTTGCAGGTCATCACACATGATCTTCCTGCAGTGTGTACTCCTGACACATTCATCAAATAGCCAAACAGTCAGTCATTACCTGATACTACAATCCGAATTGATCGTTTCCTAACCAAGCAATGACATCAGTAATTAAATTCAACAAGAATTTTGCAATTCTATCTATTACCGAAATTGACTTGCTCATTTGTGGGTTTCTTGTAAGCAGCATTACTATGCCCATTACAATTTTATGCTTACTATCATAACATGAATACCCACTTACCGTGTGTCCCTCATGACACAATCTCACACAAGCCAACAATGATTAGTAGCCGTTAGTACCTCTTAAATCCGAAATCCACAATTCGAACTTAACAACCCGTACCAACTAATTTTCACAACCATGAGACTTCTTCTCATAAATGGTAGATTATGGAAGTGGTCAGGAACTTACCTCTCACTGCCGTGTTTGAAATAATCTACCTGAAACATGAATTTCAACCAACCAAACACAATCTTGTGCAAGCCAATGGTGACTATAAGTGGTCAGCATTCTCTTAAATTTGAAATTCATAACACAAATCTAACAAGCTCTTTTACACGGTAGATTCCAGCATTGGTCAGGGTCTTACCTCTCAATGTCGTTCTCAAAATAATCTACCTGAAACATAAGCTTCAAACAACCAAACACAAGCTTATGCGAGCCAACAATGGCTAGTGGTTGTCAGCAATTTCTCAAATCCGAAATTCACAATTCGATTCCTAACAACCTATTATGCATATCATATGGTAGATTCAGCCATTGGTCAGGACCTTACCTCTCAATGCCGTTCTTAAAATAATCTACCTGAAACACAAGCTTCAACATCCAAACACAAGCTTATGCAAGCCAGTAGTGACTAATAGTTGTCAGCAATATTTTAAATTCACAATTCAAATTTAACAAGCTCTTTTACATGGTAGATTCCAGCATTGGTCAGGGTCTTACCTCTCAATGCCATTCACAAATTGATCTACCTGATACATGAGCTTCCATCAACCAAACACTTGGTAAGTATGGATGCATATACTATCTTATTGCTACAACCGTCACTGAAGCATTTTCAGAATTTATAAAATTCAAATACTTCAAAGGTTAGTCACATCAGTGTTCTCAAAGCTCATTTACTTTGTGCAATCATTATCATGCTAACATTGCAAGGTATAGTCATATCATTCATCCAATTAAATGAAGTGGTTAGATACTCCTTACTCCACAAGCGTATCATTCATACCACCTTGCTCTTCAATAGAGCATTTCTGGCAGCCACTTGTTCATGACTATCCTGCATTCATAGCAACTTTCGAGACAGTTCCAGAATTATCAGTAATTCATCATTTCAGCCATTAGTTCTCCGTAATATCACATGCATTCATCTCAATGCATTCATGCCATGCATCACAACATTGCACCTACACTTATGCAATCAGTCATTTACACCTTCATAGGCATACATTCAATGCATGACAACAAGATTCATAAAATCTTCTTAATGCATGTCCATTCAACGCTACCTTGCATTGGTTCAGGAATACTATGCCTTCAATCATACCATGGCCTAACCATGACTACCTCATATAGGATGCATCAATATCATTACATGTATAGGCATGACACCTTTCTACATTCCAATATTCACATGGTATGAGGTCTCTTACCTGGACCAATCCATGGAATTTGTTATAAGCAAACTCTTACCTGCATGGGTCTTACTTACACCCTTTCCATGACCAATTTGGTTGGTCCTTGCAGGAGGTTGAAGAATTTGCTCACCAACTATTGTCATGGACTTGTTGCCTTATCCCTTCTCCAGAGGGTTGCTGGTCTCATTCATCAGCATCAGCAACTTATTCATCCGGGTCCATGTCATCGTTGGTTTGTGCACTAATGCCAACATCAAAACAATGATTATCGTTAGTGGTACATTATAATATATAAAATTTCCAATGTTCTTACCAACATGCAATATCCTATGCATGCAGTACATATCCTCATGCATTTCAAGCATAGCTCAGGAAATGTAGTTAAAATAGGCAATATAGGGTTTAATGAAAACTTCCCTTTCAAATCCCTCATCTTCTCATGGAATTCCTTTTCCACGCAGCAGCTGATTGACTTCATAGTCCTTGCTGCCCCTGGGCATGCAACTATCCAGCTTTGTCCACTTGATAACAGCGGTCATCATTAGCACTTTGCTGCTCCATGCTTAGAATCTAGTCACTTATCCTTATTCCTTGCTAGATAAGCTTTCCAACGCCTATTCACACGCGTCATTCCGACCTCGGATGTGAAAACCACACCCCTTCTAAGAATGAAGACTTTCAGTAAACCTTTGCATTTTACACACAGCTGCATTTTGGCCGAGAATGTTAACTTCAACCACCACACTTCCATTGCCTCATTCATCTTTTATGAATTCTAGATTCGACTAAAGTGCCCCAAACATAGAGTCTTCTTCTCTCAAGAGCGACTGTCTCAAGGGGACGACGGGGGTCAAGGGGGGTAAATTATTGTTTTTCGCGCAAATTGGCGCATTAGATCGCTGCCTCTTTTCTCATTTTCAGCCCCTGAAAATTCTCTGAAAACAGCTCAAATAATCGGCTCTTGGAACCATTGTTCCTTCCGCAGAATCGGCTCTCTAACAAATCTCGCAGCCGCTGTATTGGCTCCCACTTCGATCTCCCAGCCGCAACGTCGGCTCCTTTCCCATTCTTTCCTTCCGCAGAATCGGATCCTCACTTTATCTATCCACCCGACGTATCGGCTCCCGGAACCATCCTCTCGGCCACTGAATCGGCTCTCGGAAGGCTTATCCCATCCGCAACGGCGGCTCCCCGGAAGCTCCCAACCTTCCGACGTCCGCTCTTCCTTGGACGAACTTTCCACATCGGGCGTCGGATGTCTTCATCTTCCGTAACGGCGGGCAGAAACTTCATCAGTTCGCCCGCAACGGCGGACGGAAACTTCCTTCAATGGCCCGACCGTTCCATACTTAGTCGGATTTTCGAACTTTCTTTTCGTGTGTCAGCTGTCGGAACACTCTCTACATTGGAAGCCTTATTGCTTCTTCACCTGCAACGGCGGAGCACGAACCTTTTTCTCTTCCGGTTGGCCGCCCGCTCACGTAGCCAAATTTCGAATTTTCCGCGGCGTCGACTATCGGACAGATCTTCAAATTCTCCGCGGCGTCGGCGATCGGGTAAATCTTGGATCGGAAGCGGGATCGCTCCGCCGCCTGCAACGGTCGGAGGTTAACTCTGAGAACTCGTCCGCAACGGTCGGACGAGAAACTTCAGCCACTCGTCCGCAACGTCGGACGTAGATCACTTCACCGCCCGCAACGGTCGAACGCGAAACTTCATCCCTTCATCCGCAACGGCGGACGTTAACCTTGTGAACTCACCCACAACAGTCGGATGGGAGACTTCAGCCGTTCGCCCGCAACGGCGAATAGAAACTTCTCCAGCTCGCCCGCAGCGGTGCAATTTAACTTCATCCAGTAGTCCGACTGCTCACACTTGGGCGATTTTTCTGAGTTCCATCTGCTCATTGCTAAACAGAGAAGGTAATTCTACCTTCTTTCACTGCACCTTCTTGGCCCAAAGAGGCCCATTGTTGCAACCATGGCGCTCTGATACCATATTGTCACGTCCCCGTCCCTCAACCGGCGAAGAGGACGCGACCAACACAACATACACAGCCGAGCAAGATGCCCAATGAACATAAATAGAAAACAAATGCTCGAATTAAGCATACACAGATGCATTTATCTTCAATCATACAGCGGAAGCAACACACACATTCCAGCAATCTCCATGTTCATTATAATTCATTTAACATCAATATAAAATTTGCAGAGATGGAATAACCAGCAGCACTTATCTCTTGATGAAGAATTCACCCACAACCAGCTACGTCGCTGCAACGTTCCACCCAACCATAGGCCAGCTTGCTCATCTATCTCTCAGCAACACTGCCACCCCCGAGCTGGGCATGATTCCTTCAGGATAAGGGTCAATTGAAGGCTTACACATAGCCAAGGGGACACAGTCATCAAACCAACACAGCTGGGTTTCACAGGCTTTCAACAGACAAGCCAAACCAGCACAGTCCAAGGTTCAACTACTGCATACCAGCAGCCATACAATCCCTTCACAACTCTGTGAAGCAGTCATAAACAACAGGGGACATCCCCAACCAATGGAGGAGCACAGCTCAAGTCCAAGGGACAACCCAGAGTTGGTTTTGGCCCTAACGTGGCCAAAACAGCTCAACCACAACATCCCAAACCAGGGAAACAATAGCAACAGCCCAATTTCAAAGTAAAAACAATGGCAACTATGCACAGTCCCAAAACAGGGAGACCCAGCCAACACATTGGGAATCAACGGTGACCCAAGACGAATTTGAGCTCCCCAGCCCACAAAACGTGGGTGAAATCAACAGCAACCCAATATGTGGGTTAAAACCACGGCCATCAAAACGTGGAGAAACAACAGCCCCAAACAAAACAGTCAGCACGACTCTCACATGGATAGAACACCCCAACCAGTGTGTGCGTGAGTGCAATCTTGCACTGAACAACAAAAAAGCAAGGAAAACATACCCGACCTCTGCATGCAAATACCAGCCTGCGCGTGAGGGGAAAACGGCCTCCTCTATGCACGCGAATCCACAAGCCATCGGGGGGATGAACAGACCATCAGCCTCTACGTGAGGATGAACAGACCAGCCGTGGGAGAGACCTGTGCGTGAGGGTGAGCAACAAACCCAAAATCGTGGTAGAGTGTAAAACTGACCAGGGAAGAGTGCGTGAGGGAGAAGAATGGGCAGACGTGGGTGGAGTGTGGATGTGGGTATGGAGCTGACAGCCCTGCCACAACCACCACCACTTCAGCAATAACTCCTCCAACTACCAGCTGAAGCATTAAAGAGGTTGACAAGGGAAGATGGAAAATCAACAAGGTGACAAAAAAACAAGGCAACAAAACATGGGTTTTTTCCCCCATAACCAAGGTTTGACATCCCCCATCCCTTATCCTTTGGAACCATGCCCTTTTCATTCAATGTTGCACTGCCGTAGCTGGTTGTGGTTTATTTTAATTGATGTGCGTGTTTACATGATGTCAAATTATAAGGTGCCGGATAGCACAACAAACCATTGGCAAATAGCCCCATTGCCGAGCATACACAACCAAATCGATGGTGGGGCTTTTGCCTTGAGCTCCTCACCATGATTATTTACATTATATACATCATGCAAACGGGGTCGAAACCGGGGACATGACAGGACACACATATAACCATGTGTTTTCTTTGCAAAATTGCACATGAAACGATGGAGGAAGTTTGTCTTCCCTTGCAAACTTTGGAGTTCTAGAAGGCTGGTTGGGGCTGGTAGAGCTAGAGTAGCTGCAATTTTGAATGGATCTATCTGGATTCCATCCTTATAAACCACAAAACCTAACAGGTGTCCCGTATCAATGCAAAGAACAGATTTATGAGGATTGAGCAGTATATTATAATGACCACATCTCAGGAAAATGTCTCTAAGATGACCAGGATGGTCCTCCTGTCAATGTGAATGAGCTGGGACTTTGTCAAGGTACAGTTCAATAATATGTTTTATATCATGAAACACATAGGACATAGCATGCTAGAAAGTGGCTCCAACGTTTTTCAGGCCAAATGGTAACTTCCTATATGCAAAGGTTCCCCATGGGAAAATAATTGTTGTCTTGTGCTAACTGGTGGGTAAAATCTCAATCTGATTATAACCCAAAAATATGTCCATAAATGAGAAGATGACACTTCTAGCACATTTTTAGATAATATGGTCAATATGTAGAGTGGGAAAGTTGTCTTTGGGACAAGCTTTATTCAAATCTCTGAAATCGATGCAGACTCTAATAGTGCCCTGATTTTTATTGACAGGGATGACGTTCAATACCCATTCTATTAGGAGTATGGGATAAATAAACCATGCTTTTAGAATTTTTTCTATTTCAGCTTTGATAGCTATGACTTTTCGTGGATGGACTTGTCTCAGTTTTTTCCTAACGGGTTTTGCAGTGGGATAGTTTTTTATTTTGTGAACCAAAATGGATGGGTCTATCCATGGAATTTCTTCGTAAGACTAAGCAAAAACATCTCAGAATTATTTGAAAAGTGCTCTGTATGGTTCAGATTCTTCTGCTGAGTAGTTCTACCCAACATGAATGTGATCAAGGGTTCCAGGCTTGGCTGATATGTCAATCGGATTTGTTTGAGTGATGTTGCATAGGTTTCCTTCAGAATCTATGTCCTGCAACAATATAGGAGTTTGATTTGTTTTGATAATATCAGTAGTGAAAAGGGATGCAAAATCATGGTCTATCGAACTGGTATTGGGGAGGAACGAGGATCTATGATGATGATCCTCCCATATAGGTTCATCTGTACTCATGATCTCCATAATGGACTCATTAGAAGGAAAAGTCTGGGAGAGATAATCCATAGTAGGTAGAGAGGGTTCTAACCAGTATGGCAGGTGGTAATGGTTTGAAGTGACTAGATGAAGGTCATTAGTGTGGTCATCGAAAAGGATTTGGATAACATTGTACATTGCTTCATGCAGACTCAACGAGGTTGACTCAACAATTTGTGTGCCCTTTGGATCATAATCAAATGAAGCAATCATATTGACTATCGCCATGTTTATTTTAGGAGGATTTGACGAAAAAATCCCCATAAGGGAAGAATCCTTCAGTATGCCTACCCCAATCGACTGGTAAGGAGGAGGGGACTAGCCTAACATCAAGATGTTATTAGCCATAGAGGCAGTAACATCCAGTGTACATAAATCGAGCTGATCAATGGTGACAATCCTCCCTAGATGCAGAAATTGGATAGTTCAAAACACCGTCAAAACAACAACAGTCATGGCATAAAACCAATTTATTCCTAAAAGGAGGTTGTAATCTAACTGGGCATCTGCTAGTTCCACTTGAATAGAAATAGTTTTTCCCCCAAACGTGACAGAAATGGCTGGTATGAGACCATGGGGTTGGAAACCTCATCCATGAAAGGATTTAAGAGTCGCAGGTGATGTTACAAGCTCAAGAGAGCCAATATCTTTCCAACAAGACAGGGACAAAACCAAAGTTTAAGCTCCTTTGTCTAAGACAATTCTAAAGAATTTCTTTCAGACTACTTTCATTATGATTTGGAAAGCAAGTTTGTGAGGTATTCTAGACTTATAGTTCTCGACATTGAAATGGATCAAATTAGTGTTGTCCGGGTCTAAAGCTGCTAACGCAGTTGACAAGTTTTTGCGTTGTGTAGGAAAACTTTGGAGTACTTCCAAGGTAGACATTGCACATGGCACCTAAGTAAGATCTTCAACTACATTATAAAATTGAGCATCTCAAGCATTAGGGTTAAAAACAATATTCCTAAGAGTAATCTTGGGTGGATGCAAAATTATGTCGAGATTAGGTTTCTTGATGGTTAGGGGAATAGTAGACGAGGACTTGGGAGAACCAGTAGAGGGATATTTTCTTGAAGAAGAATTGTGTTCTTTCTTGTCTATGGGTTTTTCATAACTCTGACTTCAAGTTTGTAAACTAATACTGTTTGAAGACATCATGTGAATATCCTCTGAAGAACTTTAATTTCCTTGATTAGACATGTGGTCTATTAGCTTTTTTTGGGAGGGAAAAGGATCCGTGAGAACTGCTGGCACGGGATTAGTTTTTAAGAATTGAGTGATTTCGTCATGAAAAGGAAACTCTTTGATGAAGTGTTCACTCGCGCATAGCAAAAATAGATATTTCTCTTATCTTTTTCCTTTATCATTCTTGTTGATGGTTGGTTTTGGATTCTCATGCTGGTTTTTGGTTTTTGGTTTTTAGCTTTACCTTTCTTTTTATTGTTGCCAGGGGTTTGAGTACTCTAAATGGAATTTACCTCGGTGGAAACATTAGGATTTGAAGGAGTGGGGGTGGAATTTTTGGGTTGCTTGGCAGGTTTTGCTATCAACGAGACTGGATTGAACCTACAATAATCCCATCAATAGGGATTTCTGCTAGTGGCTTGGCAGGATCGGTGCTTGGGAAAGGAGCTTGAGGTATCAAGTCATACAACATTCTAGACTAGGAATAGAACAAGTCCAGATATTGGGCTCAACTAATGGCTTGCTCTTCAGTAACGGAACCACCCATAGCCACATCTCAGGTGATTGGAGGCAACAAATATTTAGTAAACCAATCAGCTAACAACTGATCCCGGATAAGAGCCTTAATAAGTGTTCTCCGCCTTCTCCACTCATGGATATGATCAGATATGTTGGTGGAGGTGTTCTTCCGCAGAGAACTTAAGAGATATGTACCTATTTCATAATGGATAGGAAGCTAAAAGTATGTAAGAAATATAGTTTCCAATGAGCCAAAATCCAGAAACGAATGTTACGGAAGTTCAATGTACGACTTTGCAGTGGTAACGGTAAAAGTTCGTTGGAAGAGTCTTAAACGAATTGAATCATCCATAACGGAGTTTGAAGAACACCACAAATGGAATGTCATGACATGGTTTTTCAGATCATCTCCTTGTTTCTCATCGAATTTTGGGATGTTCGATGGTAAATTTACCGGAATGGGAGGCCACGAGGGGTTATGTCGAATGGGGTCATTAATCAACTTAGACAAATCATGCAAGTCCAAAGTTTCTAGGAAAGGTAACTGGCAATTAGGTTGCACATACTGGTAGTATTGATATGGCATATAAGTACAAGTAGGACTATAAGTAGACTGATAGAAATGTTCTTGTGATGAAGAACTATCAGAAGATCCACCTGTAGGGGGTTGATTTCTGGGATCTGGAATGTTAGGACCACTGAAGTCTTTGAAAGGATGACCACTAGGGCCTTCGGGACCACCAATACTGTTGGGACCACCAGGACCACTTGGACCATCAGACCCTCCAGGACCCCTCGGAGGTAAACCTTCAGAGCCTCTGTAACCACTAGGAGGAGGGCCACCAGACCCTCTTGGACCACTAAGAGGAAAACCATTAGGCCCCATAGGACCACTAGGACCATTATGACTATAAGGAGGAAAGACGCCAGGTCCTCTAGGACCATTAAGACTATTAGTACCATAAGGAGGAAAGCCTCCAATCCCTCCAGGATCATTAGGCCCCCTAGGGGGAGGACCTCCGTAAGGTGGTCCTCCAGCAACCCTCACAGTATGTATAGGTATCCCTCACATAGCTAGCATGTAGGACCAGTTAGGTTTCCCCCATGGAGTGAAATTATTGCTAGGATAGGGAATTCTAGCATACGGCATTCCTATAGGGGTGGGTTGATAATTGACATTTCCTATAGGTACTTGATTTGTTGTGTAACCATACCCCCAATATTTTTGATTGGTTACAGGTTGTGGCCCCAAGGGCTGACTTGAGCTGGATGGGGGGTTAACCACATTTGTATTGGTAGGAGGGACATAAATTGTAGATTGCTCTATATTAGAGGTTTGTCCATGAATAGCTACAATTCCAATGACAAGTAACGTAGGTCGTGCCAGGGGTTTCCCCACAACACTAGAAGGTATTGATAAAATAGGAATTGAATGTTGTTCCTGAGGTGCGGAAGACCTAGGATGATTTAGAAAATACATAATATGGGAGGTGGTGGGGCTGGTAGTTTGACCTAGATTATGTGGAGTCATAGTGTTATCTAGAATAGGTTCAATGGGTTTCATAGAATCAGAAAGTGAGCGATATCCCACAGGCCAAGGGTCTGGATTAAGAGGAAAAAATGCTGAGCGAGGTGGTGGTGGACCCAGTATGTTATCTATTTTATTCTCAAGTTATCTTGCATAGAGAATAGCTACCTGGTATTGTATACGTTCCTCTTCATTTGGTGAAATATCTTAAGAAGAGGTTGGACGGGTGCCAAACGAAGCAATGGATTGTCCCATAGAGGTATCCCAAAATGGAGCATTGGGACCATAATCTGGATAGGTAGTATCATCAACACGACCTTCCATGGGAGAATGGAAGGAAATATTTCCCATAGAAGGTTGTTGGATCAAGGGAGGTGCATGCAAAGGATATGGATCTCCACTTTCTGCAACCACATTTTCTCCCACTTGGGATTTGGTAGTAGCTCCTTGGTTGATAGCTTCCATAGGATCTTCTCATGAAATAGGAATAAAATCAAGTGTCAAGCTCTGTACTCTTCTAGACTATCTCAATTCAGCTATTTTGTATAGTTCCTATCTAACCTAGGGTTTTAAAAACTAGAAAACAAACAAAAAATTTCCCTACTCAAGCTACAGGAAAAACAAGCAAACTTAAATGACAGGAGGAGTTCAAATAGTTCGGTCTCTCACCAGGATTGTCAAGAAGGTGCCACTCGCGATATACCTCAAGGATATGTGCATAGTAATCTCCCCGAATGTTTTTTTCAGTGTATGGCTCCAAGCAAGATGGAAAAAGGGATTTTCTTAGATAGATAAGGTATCCTAGTGGGGTCTCCAGACATATGCAAGGTACATGGGAGCTCAAATCGGTAGTAGTGCTATCTAATGCACAACCGTTCACAAGGGGCCTCCCTATATGCAATCGAGTACATGAAGTAACTTTCTATTTACCTCAAGGGTATGTGAAAGTTTTTTCGATATACCGACGATACGTGGGAGAACCGCGTGAGTCCCAAGATGTAGTGCGGATGAGTAACAACAACTCCTACGCTTAACAACACCCGAACACATCTCTAGCCTATCACTCAAATTTTTATGTAAATTTTAGCCTATAACTACCGTTAATTTTAAAGTGGACGGTTAGGTGAATGCATGGAGTTTTAACAGCAAAGTAAAACCATGCAGATATGTAGATGCAAATATTTCACTTTACCATTCGAGTTATGCCTAATTACAAGAGGGAGAGAGAGTATTTTCTTTTCATTTTCAAAACCAAAAATTCCCAAACAACTACTTTGAACAAATCAAATCCAAATACAAGCAACACATGCCAAAATAATTTTTATTTTTGAAAGTAATCAAATGGGTAAGAGTATCGTTTTTTAAAAGAAAAACAACAAGCATTGTACATGCATATGCACTCAATTTTTCAATTTGTCTTGAAACATAGATAGATCTAACTTAAAACTACACTAGTTTTTTTCTTTTTGATGAGATAGTGCTAATGCAAGAGAGACAAAATAACAAAGAGAACCTGAAAGATTGTGAGGCTAATCAAAGATCCAGTTCCCTATGCCCAATAATGATAATGACCTAATCTCAACAAAAAATATTTCTTTTTAAAAGAAAAAAGAACTCCTCCATGGAAAAATGAAACTAAGATGATAAGAAAGTGGTTTTTCTTTTAGTCTTTATAAATGAAACGAAAAGAGATCTAACTGAAACTTAATCTTTCAACAATTCCTTTCAGAATCACAACCAATAAGCATGAAAGCAAATGAATAATCAACAATATTAACCTAGCTTTTGAATTTTTCCATCAAACAAGGATATTACCACAAAATTTTCAACCATGAGCATTTAGATTCAAACAAACAATCCTAATAGTGTAGGACTGAAAGAAAGCGAAATCTACCTTTTGCAAAAAATCACAAAAAACAAGTTTTGGAACAAGGCCTACTTGGCACCGCACTGGAGGGGTCTCGATAGAGCTGTTCTAGATGAGCACCGCTTCTAGATAATATGACTCGGGTGGTGTCACCGCTTATGGCTAATAGAGTTCAGGCGATGGCACCGCTTCTCGCCTATAGCACATGTGTGGTACCCTGAATAAAAACAAAACACAAGGAGAATTATATTTCAAGTTAAAATTTGATAAAATCAAGGTAAAGATTGATGAATTGATAGTAAAAAAGAGCATATAAGGTCGAAATAGTTCAGATCTAAACAGATATGAAAGTTTTAAACAAAAATTCAC
This sequence comes from Pseudotsuga menziesii, assembly GCA_001517045.1. Classification (NCBI taxonomy): domain Eukaryota; kingdom Viridiplantae; phylum Streptophyta; class Pinopsida; order Pinales; family Pinaceae; genus Pseudotsuga; species Pseudotsuga menziesii. The sequence goes on from LPNX010085693.1 coordinate 20,768, forward strand.
TAAGTCAGACGGTAGATCTGACTGAAGAGACTTGTATACTAAATCCTGGATTCGGACAAGGGTTCAAGGACTGAGGAAGATCATATCAACTAAAATTTGCTTTGTTCCCTAGTGGAGTCGTCAGATTTGTACCAAGAATATTGCACCTTCTGTAGATAGAAGTTGTTCCTCTGGTACGAATGGTTCAGATCCAGAACAAATGAGTGAACGAAAAAGCATGAAGACCTTCCCTGAATGTTGTGAACACCTAGAATACTGCTTTGACCATGAAACTTTGTACCTGCATAACATGTCAAACAAACAAGAAAATTAAAGCTACCAGAAAATTATTCATACATCCATACTAGTCACTAAGGAATCGAGTAACATATACATGTGAGATCAATACAATAGATATGTGGGACGGAAATCAGCTTTACATTAAGAAATGAATGAAGAATCTTACAACCATTTCCTTAGTGTTGAAAAAATCCTCCACAAGACAAACACCTCATCCCCGATAGCTCCAACTTTGTCTCTAGTTCACTCCAATGGATTGGGCTAGATAGTCAATTCAACAGCATAACATTACCATTCAGTTCTCACCCTCAACTATGGATATGAGCTTCTATTTATAGGGCTCAATGGATAGGGATAGTTAAGAGAATTATTGGTGAGGTGGCTCTAAGATCCTACTAAGAGGGATCTCAAATCCAACTAACCCAAATTGATAGGGATAAGGGAGGACACGAGGCTCATGTTCTAGAAGCCTCGAGAATATTCTCTTTTTCTCATTTTACCAAGGGTACCGCTTTTGTTCCCTTATGACAGAGTAGTTTAGGTGAGAACCACTTCAGGAGAAAAGCACAAACACAATGGCACCACTTTTCTATAAAAATACACAGGCGATACTGATTGAGGTACCTCTCATCAACAAAAGGGAAAGCGTGGTGCTAATTTTTTTCATGTAGAATTGGTATCGAGAGCAAGTTTTCCACTTCAAGTTTGGGATTTAGGGAAAACATAGGGTGTTAAGGGTTTGGGTATAACACAACAAAAATTGTACCCTTAAAATTCACTTTATAAGAAACAATAGGATTCAATATTATTATGTAAACCATAAGGGTAAAATTTGTAAAACAAATGGAGGGAAAAAAGAAAAAATCATTTTTCTTATACTATTTTTTCCATATCTCCTTATGGGTTCATCCAAATTTCGAGTTTCTGGACTCGTTGGATATGGAATTTAATTACGCATCCAACCCATACCCACACTGCATACTTCTGAGGTACCCGAGGCACCCAAAAATTAAAATTTCAATTAAAGCATATTTTAAAATTAAAATATGTTTTTTTTTAGTGAAATTTTCATTTTTGGGTGCCTCAGGTACCTCAAAAGTATGCAGTGTGGGTATGGGTTGGATGTGAAATCAAATTCCTCAACCAATAAGTCCCCAAACTTGAAATTTGGGTAAATCAATAAGGAGATATGTAAAAAATACAATAAGAAAAATTAGTTTTTATTTTTCCCCTCCAAAATTTAGAACTTTTATTTTATTATTAGAAATATTATTTTATTATTTCCATTATGAGGCCCATTTTAGACCTCAAAACTCTCCTAATGAGTTGGAAGGATAGAGATATTGCATTTTGGTCTTATGATTGAACATGGTAAGGATGGTGCATGATGTAGAGATTAATTTCAAATCATAGCGTATATGGATGTCCATGTAATTTAAGGAGTTTCCCATGGGATGAGAACTTTGGGAGATTTCAAAGGAATGAATAAAGTAATGAGCACTTGTTCAATGTCATCCATAGTTGGTTTCATTCCATCATTTTTTCTTAGAGATATGTGGGGATACATCAATGATGAGGAATTGAATTATGAAAATGGTTGCATTCCTTGTCAACAATGTGAAATGGATCATACTTATCTTCTACTCTCTCTACCCCTTCACGCGTATAAATGGGTGAAGAAAATTTTTCCAAATCTTGATTTGATGATTTTCACGAACATTTTGGTGCATGATATTGTGTTTCAGGAAATGTCATTGAAGCATCCCTTATGTACAAAACATATCTTCTTGATCATAGGAGTGGAACTTTACCAAAGCATGATTATTCCCATCCTAATTGTTTCAATAAGAGGTTAGCCATTGTACACGTTTTGTTCAAAGTTCAATACAAACCTTGTAACACGATTAGCCATGGATTATTTTGAAAGAAAGTAAATTCATGGTTTTATGGTGAAGGATGAAAAATGAAATATTTCCAAATAATTCATTTATGAACGATATGAAGTTCAAATCGTGTATGCATCATCTTGCAAAAGTTTGTGGAAAAGAGTATGAATGTTCCATCATTCATATTTTCCCTTTCTTGAGGAAAACCAAGTTTTGGGAGGGGAGCAATGTCATGTCCCCATTTTCATGGCATCTAGACAATTCTATTATCCAATTAATCCCTATGATTTTAAGATAAAATTCCATTAATTTCTTGGGATTAGATTTTGAAACAAGGAAATTAATGAATATTAGCAGTTATTATGTCCTAAAGTTGAAAATGCACTATTCGATAAATTATTTTCCATGAATAAATTTTATCTTAAATAAAACAATAAAGATAATGGGACATGTGGTGAGCATTAGGAGATAATATTTTACTACAAGGAAGTTCAAAAATATGAAATAGAGGAGAAAACATCCAAAGCGGAATAGAAAAGGAAAAACAAGAAAACAAGAAAAGCTGGCAGAAAGAAGGAAAGTAGAAAAGTAGTATAAAGAAAAAAAGCAGGGTAAAGAAGGATAAATGAATAAAAGTGGGATAGAGCAGGAAAAGTAGGACAAAGCATGCCAAAAGTATAAAAGAATAATAATAAAAAAAAAATCATGACAAAGTAATAAAGCACGATAATGCAGTACATGCATAAAGTAAAAAGAAGACATTCGAAAGAAAAGCAAGTTATATCCACTCAGGAGGGAGCATTGGTTGAGGAAAGTGCACCACATGAAGAGGAAATTCAAAATTGAAGCTAAATTTTCTATTAAAGAAGGATAATGCATCACTTTCACAATTTGTGTTTTGTATTTAGTGAAATATTGCTTCTCTAACTTTGGAGATGTGGCCCTAGTCGAAGCTAGGATATGTGCCCCTACTATTGAGAGGATGGAAACACTAAACCATCATCACATGTATTTAATGTGGGTTTTAAAGAAGTCAACAAACAAATTTGATTATCACAAGAAGATAGTTTTAACTACAGATTGAATCCTCTTATTATTATTCTTCTTTCTTATATTCTCAATCATTTTGTTAATGATTCAAGCATATGCTGTAACAAAAAATCCTTGGGGAATCCCATATTATTTTATGTATGATTTTTAATTATTGATTTCAGTTCTATTTTTTTTATCAATAATGAAGTTGGTCTTTCTGCAGTTGTTTCTAGTGCCCTTCCTATATTCACATAGAAATTAACTAATATTCAATAAAATATCAATAAATGAACTTATGCATAATGAATTCAAATTATTTTATTCCTGGAGTTATTTAAGAGCCTCGTGATCATATCACATGTCTCATATTATGAATTCTATATCCTTTGATGTCATTTGGAAGGTCCTGAATTTAGACTAGTTGAGTTGTCCAAGAACAATCCTAGCTCGAGTTTACCTCCTAAATTTTGTTAAACCTTTCATAAACTTCTAGTTTCTAACTAAGATAATATCATGGTTCCAGTTTGCATATGTTATGTTTCCCAGGATATTGGAAGTATACTTTAGCCTCACTGATGATCGAAACCTAAATGGTCTCAATGCTTTGTGGAAAGGAAACTTGAGATTGTGAAAATCCTTTGAATGAATTATAATTTGATGTTCCTTTAAGATCCATCATTTTGTATATCTTCCATGACATTATTCATAAATATTCCTTTACACTTAATGAACTTGAGAAGAATCCAACATTGTTTGAGCAAAACTAGTCAATCCCAATACATTTCTAGGACCTATTTTTGATTCTTTCTTATTGAATATTTCTGTTAGAGTTGATATCTCCCGATCTCTAATTTGGGTATATTACATATATGAGTTCCTTGGTTCATCAATGCGTACATTTGTTTCAACCATCATGATAATTTTAACCGTTGTAACTACAAACTTTATTATATTTTCATGACAATCATGCATTAGCATTTTTATATAATGTGACTATCATATTTGCCTTCGTATAACCAGACCAAAAACAGATTTACCGTAATCAAAGTATTATATTTCTTTTGCAGACATTTTCCATGCATATTTCTCTTTGTTTCTTGATAATTGTGACTCCATAGCCCAATGTACCCTTACCTTGTTTCAACAACAACAATATTTGAATTTCATTTCATGTTTGTATCTCTCCTTGTTATATATCTGTGAGGTATCCCTCTCTAGAAATGAAGAATCCAACTCCCTTTCCAAAAGTGGTTCGTCTGTTACCTTAGGGTTCATCTTCAACAACCGTGGGTGCGATTCTGAGTGCTAAAAAATTGGCATCGTTTCTGGGGATGCGAAAGTGAAAATCATCCCTGGGAGAAATGAAAAAGATTCTAAGAAGAAAGGGTTTATGTGGGAAAACAGAGTTGAATAAGGTTGTATATTTTCCATGGATATTGCACATTTTTTCTGAGCAAATTGCAAAAGGCATCCTAGCTTCCAGGAGGCCACATACACGATTTAATCCCGATGCTGAAATTTTGCAAGGTGTGGATAACCCAAATACTTAACTTAGAAATAGAGAAAAAGACCAACTAGATATTCCCCAAGTTGAAAATTCATATACTCAATATTTTTGTAACATTCAAGATTTTGCATGGGAAACTAATTTTGAAAGGTCACTATTAAAGTCTAAATTAGAACCCGACTTAAATAACACATAATTAAATCCTAGTAGGTTAGACTCATATTTGGTTGAATCTCTTTGGCAAAACATTCAAAAATATGAGAAAAATGGTGTAAGGAACCCTACTTTCCATAACTTTCATTATTATATCCCACCAATTGTTCAAAACCCTCCATCCTTCCAAGATCCTCATGTAGTTCCAAATCCACCTAGACCAATGGCAGCTATATTTTCCCCTTTGGCCTTACCTGCTGCATTGCATGACCTCCCTCTAAATTATTCCCAAAGAATTACCTTCTATGATGGGAAGGGTAATTTATCAGCTAGAAAACATGTGGATAGATTTTATGACTTCATTGATCTGGAAGAAGTGGATTATGAAGATGTTAAGATGAGACTATTTGCACAAATCCTGTCTGGGGAAGCCAAGAAATGGTTTAGGGATTTCCCTGTTGGATCCATTCACACATTTCAAGCATTCCAGGATGCATTCTTAGAAAGGTGGGATGACAAGAACAACACGTTACAAGTACTATACCAATATATTAGTCTCAAGAAAGGGGATTTTGAATTTGTCCATGAATTTTCAACTTGTTTCATGAGAGTATATAACTCCATCCTTGCTGATATCAAACCCATAGTAGGCACATCAAAACTCCACTATGCTGATGCTTTTGAAAGTGATTTTGCTTTATTATTGAGAGAGAGGAAATCGGCTAGTCTTCCTGACATGTTTAAAGATTCATTAGAAGTAGAAGCCAACATGATGGTATGTGAAAATATGAGGCATAGAATAGAAAAAAATAAAAGAAACATCAGGGAAGAACTTGTACCTTCTACTTTTGTTGCCACCTCTTCTAGTGATATAAAATTTGAGATGATATTGAAGGAAATGGAGAAAATGATGGATAAAATGACTGTAGATAACAATCCTTTGAATAGAGGACAAAATGAGCCCCAAATCAGGAATCCAAATTTTAGAAAACCCAATCCTCCTCAACCCCCACAAATCAGACAAAGGGATATAAGGAATCTTAGAAATCCAAATGACCTGCAAATGCAACCACCTTTCCTTGAAAACTATGTTGATGATGAAGGTGAGGCTGAACCTATTCAAGATCAAATCCATCATTTCAATGATTTGGATTCTGATATATACATCAAAAAAACATAACATAATATGTTTCTTCAAGAAGATGATAATATGGATTTTGAGGTAGAATCAGAATAATACCAAAAGAGGTACCTACATGCTATGGATGATGTCCAAAGAAATATCCAATTGAGGAATAGAGAGGTTACTATCAATAAGGGAAGGCTCAATCCCAATGATCCTTCTAGTAGTCAACAAAACACCGATAATAAAAAATAAAATAAAAAAGAACAAATTATGTATAAAGAACATGTAAATAAAGTAGAAAAGGAAAAATAAGTTAAACAACCAGCACTGATAGATGGGGAAAAAACTATTTCAACTTTCAACCTGCAAACATAACTCTCAAAGGTAAAAATCCACATCCCTTTTAATGAATTGCTAAGAAACAGAGAATAAAGAGACAAGATAACATGTATGGTTAGGAATTTGGGATAATTTCAAACTAATATCTTAGACGTGAATTATGATGCTCCTACTATTGAATTTGGGTCTAAAATTTAAAATGGAGATGAGGATGAAGTTCCCCCTTTTAAATAAGACTAAATGTACATGATATGGTTGTGCACAATTCCATGTTAGATTCCGGTGCCTCCTATAATATGATGCCAAAGGAAGTGGTAGAACGTTTGGGATTAGAGATTACTAGGCCATATAAATATTTGTACTATTTTGATTCGAGGAAGGTAAAATGTATTGGACTGATTAAAGATATGGTAGTAGCTTTGACATAAATTCCCTCTAAAACCATGGTAATGGATGTTGTCGTAGAAGACATTCCTCCTAAATTTAGTGTGCTACTTTCAACGTCTTGGTCCTCTAAATTAAAAGGAATTCTACAAATGGACATGTCCTATGCTACCATTCATATGGCTATAGGGAATAAAAGGTTATATAGTGAGAAAAGATCCCCATATGTAATTAGCATCCAAGACAAACCAGATAATCATGCTATATATGTTGTTGATATTGACTTCGGATCTTCCATTTTATTTAATGATGGTTCTCCCTATGATCTTGAAATTCCTGCAACTATTGAAGTTAAGAAGGAAGAAGAGTCTACAAAGAAATAGGGAGATTTAGAGAATAAACATAAAGAATAAGGTCCCCATACCATGTATTTTGATGGGTCAGTGGCCAAGGTTGGTGCTGGTGCAAGTGTGTATATTATTTCTCCCATAAGGGATTTTAAAGGTATGTCTTATAAGTTAAATTTTCAGTGTACTAACAATGTTGCAGAGTATGAATCTTTATTGTTAAGGCTACATGATTTGAAGGAAATGGGAGCCAAAATGATACAAGTCATGGGAGACTCAGAGCTAGTAAAAAATCAAGTAAATGACAGCTATCAAACAAGAAATTCATAATGAGGTCTTATAGAAATGAATTGTGGGATGTGTTTGGTAATTAATTTACTGAGCATACAATCAGAGTGGTTCCCAGATATGAAAAAATAGTGGCTGATTATTTATCTGTTGCTACTGGTAAATTCAAAACTCCCACTACTAACTAAAAGAAGAATAAGTTTTACATTATAAACAAACCCTCCATACTAGATAATTCCAAATACTAGCAGGTATTTGAATATTATATGTAGATTAAGAGATTTTTGCAGTTATCTGGTGAGTTTGTGAATACTCAGGTAGATAATGAAACAATAATCTTGAGAACTGTCAAGATGCCGAAGATAATGAAGAGGGAATTAGTGAAAAGATGAAGTATAAAAACTCACTGGGGGGGATGATATAGTTCAGTTCAATGGTAATCATATCCCTAGAGGCCCGATCCCTCTAGAGAATTTGTTTGACCAAAATGATGTTGCTAAGAATATGAGATGAAACGTGCTAATGATGCTATCAAACATAAAAATATAGGGACCAAAGAGACTCCAAAGATCATAAAGTTGTAAAAGAAGTTCTTAGTTAAAGAAAAAGAGGATTATATCAATTTGATAAATAGGTACACTAACGTATTTTCCTTTAGCTATGAGGATCTTAAAGAGTATGACACCTCTATCATACAACATACTATCCCTATAAAACCTAGTGAGCAACCCTTTAGACAGAAATTGAGAAGGGTTAATCCAATGTTGTTTCCTATCATTGAGAAAGAGATCAAAAAATTATTCAATGCCAGGATGATTGTAAATCTAATATTTTCCAAATGGGTAGCAAATCTTGTACATGTTAGAAAGAAAAACGGTGAAATTTGGGTCTGTATAGATTTCAGAAATCTTAACAAGGTCTCTTTGAAAGATAATTATACTTTACCCAATATGGAACACATTTTACATAAAATGGTGGTGTCTGAAATGATTTACACTATGGATGGGTTTTCAGGATACAATCAGATAAAGGTGTTACCTGAGGATAAAGATAAGACTGCCTTCACCACACAATGGGGTACTTTTATGTATGCAAATATTCCTTTTGGTCTAATGAATGTAGGGGAAACTTTCCAGCATGCTAAAGACATTGAATTTGCAGAGGAAAAAGACAAATTCATAGTGTTCTATATAGATGATATCATTGTGCAATCTAGGTCTGACAATTAACATATCAGACATTTGGAGAAATTTTTCCTGAAATGTAAGAAATATGGAATATCCTTAAGCCCCAGGAAATCAAACATTGCATTGGATGAAGGAAAATTATTGGGACACATCATTTCAAAAGATGGTATAAAGATTGATCGAGAGAGAATCAAGCCAATCCTGAAAGTTAAGGAGCCAATGAGCAAAAAAGAAGTGCAATCCTTTATCGGACTTGTAAATTTTCTAAAAAGGTTCATCCATAGGTTTGCTTAAATACTAATGAATATCACTAACATGTTGAAAAAATACCATGATTTTAAATGGAAAGTCGATGCAAGGAGATATTTCAGAGATATAAAGTAGGCTATCACAGAAGCCCCTGTTATGGTAAGTCTATATTTTAGCAAATATTTTGTAAGATTTTCCTATGATTCTGATTACACTGTTGCTAGAGTGTTGTTACATAAAAATGATCAAAATATTGAGAAGACGATAGCATTTTTTAACAAAGTGTTAAAAGAGGGGTGTTAACCCAAAAAATCCCTCATTCAGCTCTACATTGCCTACAACACCCAAGGACACCCATACACGACCCTTGTAACACTCCTTTAGACCCCCACACCCTCAAAAAGGCTTAAGGATGAAGAAAAGGGCTTAAAAACCCCAAAAACGAGCCTAATTAACTCTCCTAAGGGCTAAAGCCTCCAAAAAGGGGTTAAAACCCCTCAAAAGAGCCTAAATCCCTAAAAGGAGCTAAATTTAGGGTGAAAGGGGCTAAAATACCAAAAAAGGGGCTAAAGCCCGGACCAAGGGCTTAAAACCCTAAAACCCAAAAAAAAAAATCTATAAAAGGAGGGTGGGGGGTCACTCTCAAAGAACTCCTCTCTTACATATTGTTATGATGCCCGTGGATGCCTTGAGACCTCTTTGCCTCTCAAGCCACCCACATCCCCCTCTCTTCCACTCATCTTCCCCATTGAGCCATAGCTCCTCCATTGCTGAGTGAGATAGGGAGGTGCTTCCAGCCAGGGCATGGTGGCCCATTTCACCAACAAAGAGGTATAACATCATTTTGTTTATGTATTTGCTTCGTTAGTTTAGTTTTTTTCTGACCACCATTTGTTTGCATGTTTATTGTAGCTGCTTGCAAGTAGCCAAGGCGAAGCCCTAACCTTGTTTGCAAAGGGGCTCACGACCATTTTCTTTCTGTCATTTGCTTTCCTTTCTGTTTAGTTTCTTTTATGCATTTTCCACACGCAGGAACCTACCCTTCCATCCTATAGATGGAAGGGAGCCATTCCTGCCCCTATAGCAATGAGAAATCCCTACTACAAAACTGGCAACCATACCAGGTCAATCCCACAGGATCCCTGGTTTAGTTTATTTTTTAATTTCAAGTTCTTCAGTTTATGTCCTACTTTTAGAATTTTTTTTGTCAAATCTAGCTTAGATCTAGTTTATTTTCAGTTTTTATTGTTGCTGAATCCTTTGCAAGGAAAATCCGAGTCGGCTTGGCCACAGTACAGGTTACTATCAGCTGGATCTAACTCAAGATCAGAAAAACCCCAAATTCAGGGTAGGTCACACTTATTGGGCCTGAACAGGGGATGAGGTCACTCTTTTAGGCCTCATAGGTGTGACCAGGTCACCCTTTTCACCCTAAAAGGTGCGACTTCAGTCAGAATAGCAGACCGCTTCTGTTTGTGAAATCTATGCGACCCCCTCACCTATTTCCGAAAAAAATTTGCGACCCCCTCGCCGAATTTGACCCAAAACGGGCGGTCTGTCAATCAGTAGTTAATTTTTAGTTTATTAGGGACTATCATTGTGGCTCATCCATGCCTATCTAGCATAGTAGTCTTGTTTCTATTTTTGTTTTAATTTCCTGCAAATTCATGAACAAACAAAGTGTAAATTCAAAGAAAAAATGTTGAATGGCTTAATGAATGTAGCTTAACTAAAATTGACATAAAATTAACAGTCTTGCTTACCCTTCCTCCTCTACCTAGTCATCACCCTTCGGGCTATTCTAGGATATGACAAAGGGCACAGCTCATATAGTCCCAGGCCCTTCACTAAATATTGTTCTAAACCATTAAAAATGGATGACTTGGAAGGTAGAGGGGGTAGAGAAGGAGGGCTTCACACGATGCTAAGCATCCTCCTTGTTGACCAACCTTGCATCTAGGAGGTGACCTATGGATCTACGGATGGGATTAGTCCTATTGTGTTGATATCCCAACAGCTTCTCTTGGTCAAAGAAGAATATAGGTGTAAGGTAGTCACTTAGTTAGGCCATCAACATTCAGGGTAAACACAATTGTATCTATTTACAAACTTCTGTTTATTTACTTATTGTACAGACAATGATATGAACTCTACCAAAATATGATGAATTCATAAACCATTTGCAGCCACCTAATACCAGAAAGACAGAAAAAACATATACACCATACCACGTAATCAACCCAACTCAGTTCATGATGCTGAGAGATCCCTTAAAATTTATCAATTTACACCGAGTTCAAAAAATCTGTAGTCTTTGAGGACATAAGACCCTGACTTCCTTAAACATGGGAAGTACTTGGGATCAGCCCATAAACTCATTGTGAGGAGTACCATAGGAACCCCAAAGTAGATGGCCACTGAGAGGAATTACCAAGCGAAACGGGAAACGACCCCCACCGATTGAGTAGAAAATCCCATGAGGAAAAAGCCAAGCGTCGTCTTCTAGCAGTCTTGGTGGTTGAGTGACCACCTATATCCAATAGGAAGCCCTTGAAATGTGGTACAAAATATCATTCCCACCAATTTGATAAACATCTAAAACAATTGATCCCTCACGCTCTTCCTCATGCCTAAGAGGTGAACCACCACAATTTGGGACATTCAACCGACATCGCCGATACTACACTAGAAGGCCACACCATTAGAAGGCCACAAAACCTTTGATTCTGATTTAGACCCATATCAGTCTGAACTAGATCTACACACTGCACCATCAAGCCCCATGGCTGGTGTAAACCCGGATCCATTTTTTGGCATAGACATAGCTAGTGGACCCATGTCTACACCACAAGTTGTCACTAACAACTTTGCAGGCGGTCCTAGCATGGTCATGCAAATGGTCATCAGTCAACTGCCACCACCCATAGTAACCACTCAAGCCGTCCCACCTACAACACTTGCGGGAATTGGACCTTCCACATACACTCCCCCGCCTGTCACATAGGGGGGCAGTGCCCCATCCACATACACTATCCCTCCTATCAGACATGGGGGCAGTGGCCCTTCCATTCACACTACCCCTCACATCACACTTGGGGGCATTAGCCCATCTACAATGGCACCAACAACACCCCCAGCCATGTAGGTACATTATGCACCTGAAAACCCCAACACCGTCCCTCCCCCATCTCACATCAACCAGGGGTCAAATATGCATTTCATGGCTCATCCTAATTTTCCTGATTTGGATTGATTGCCAAATGAACCCATTTGCAATCAATATTTTTGGCCTTCCATGCCAACCAAGCTGCCATCAGAAATTCCCAAGTTTGAAGGGAAGGCAGGGGAATGTCCCCAAAACCACATCATGACATTCTATCTATGGTGCTCATCAAACAACATCGCAGATGATTCCATCAGGATGAGGATATTCCAATGCACCCTTACAGGTGCTATAGCTAAATGGTACATTGAGCTACTGTAGGCCAAGTACCCAGATTTAAAATCCTTATCTTTCATGTTCCTGCTGTATTTCCAACTCCCCCTTAGATATGACAAAGGGGTGGAGATCCTGTTATCCTGCCGCCAAAAAACTACGACACATATAACCGACCACATCCATGAGTGGCGATGATGTCATAGTTTGTGCAAAATCCAACTATATGACAGGATCTTCTTGGATTGGTTCCTCAATACCTCTCTCCCGCCCATAGTAAAGGACGTCGTATCTCAACATCCCCAATCCGAAGAGAAGGCCATACTAAGAACCCAATAGTTTGACCTGATCTAGGCTTATTCTGGATATATGTACACCATCAATCCAAACGCTCCCCGCCTGTGTACCTCCTACGAGATGCACTGGGGGCATCCCATACTACGGACAACATCATAGGCTCGGTCTCCCAACAGCCACGGCACTGTCCGACACCACCTGCCGTTACACCACAACCAAGAAACACGTCTAGTGTTGCTTACCAAAACCAAACTCTGGACTATGCCAAAATCATGTCCCAGTCCAGAGCAACAAATTCCTACGCACAACCTGCACAACAGGATTAGGCCATGGCTTGGCCAACATAGTAGTATGCGGGGAAAATACCCACATTTATGGCACCGCATCCCACCCAAATTTATTATGCACCACTAGTGCAGGAATTTCAATCCCCCACCTCTACTCCACCCACTCCATTGGGACAAGTATTTGCACAACAAAACCGTCCCAACCATCCTTCCCCAAACAATCAACAAGGGAAAGCTAGAAATAATCAACCCCAGAACCAAGCCACTAACCAATCGCAGGGTGGCGGTCAACAACCAAACCCTCCCAACAATTCCGCAAAAAACTGACCCACCCAAAACCCCCCACGACCAAATGCTCCTAGACGCAACGCCCTGTTGCGCACAAACCAATCGTGAACACTCTATGAGGTCTATGGGCACTACACATTCCAGTGTCCCCTCATGGGTCGCACTAAGAAGGCCATTCAGAACGAGGTTCAACAGGCCTGCAACAATACAAATCAAGCCCAACCTAACGCAGCACCACAAGGACCTCCTCCTATGGTACTCCACAACCCACTACATGTCCAAGGATCAGTGGTATCCAAACCCGCTCCCCAATCCAATCCCAACACTTTGGGGGGACCTCCCATGTTCGAAACAGGTGTTCACCACTTGCTAGCCATGATGACTAAAGAGGTCAACTTACAAACTAGATGGAATCAATATGGAGCCAACACCGAACCCATTGACACATCAGCGACATCAATGTCTAAAAAAGTCAACCTACCTCTTCAGTTACCCCCATTCCCACGCCCACCCATACGTAGGATTTCCAATAATGCCATGGCTAGAGCTACAGTCAACTACAGGATTGTGGATGATTTGGCACAAACACCAACCGCCATGTGCGCTCTTGAGGTACTTAAAATGTGCCCAACACAGTGGAAATCCCTATTAGCCACCCTTGGGGTAGTAGACCGCTCCGACTCCAAGTTGATCACATTCGACACAAATAATGGGGAACCACACATGCCATTGACCATCACCTTCCAAATCCCAGTGCCTATCTAGAACTTGGTTGTGCACCCATGCATAGTAGATGAGGGGGCATCTACGTGCGTTATCTCTACCCTAGTTTGGCAGAAACTTGGATCCCCAATTCTGCAACCATCCTCCACAACTCTATGGGATTTTGATGGTCGTCCCACTAAATCCCAAGGAATCCTCCCCCATGTCCCCATCACATTGGTCGGGAAGACAATCCTGATCGACATAGATGTTGTCAATGCTCAACTAGACTATAACCTTCTCCTCGGGAGAAGTTATATGTGCGCCATGAGGGTGGTCGCATCAACTGTCTTCCATCTCATGATGTTCCTCGACGAAGGGAAGATCGTGATGGTTGATCAACTCACTTAGCATGATCCGCAAGGGTTAACGACACCTTTCAATGTTATCCCTACCATCACCACCATTGATCCACAAGGGACAACCTCACATGCCAATGTTGTCCCTGTAATCAACACCATGGTTGACAACACACAAGCCTCCCCATTATTGAATGTGGGCCCCAGGTTGTTTTCCTATACCACCATGATGGCTCCTTTCCCCTTAGTGTCTCCACCATTGACACAAAATGAGACTGTGGACTTGTGCATGGTCTCATCCAGCACCACTGCACCCAAACAACAACTGCAGCCACAACCCCAACCACAACCACAACATCGTCCATAGCCACAACACCAAAATCAACCACAACATCATCCACAATAATATCATTACATGCAGTCACAATCACAACCACATCCCCACATGCAACCGTCAGGGAATTATCTGGGCTCATCTCGAGTCCATATGATTCCCTTCCTCTTTCCCCTGCCTAGCGTCATGAGCAATCTAGTAATGGCCACCTTAGGCCTACCCAACTTTACATTGGGAATTTTGGTGTGGTATCTTGATCCACCATCTCAACCACCAATTCCCCAGGTTGTGTTAACCCCGGTGCAACCCATTGCGGTCAAGTCTCACCCTCCAACCGGCCTGCAAAAGCCAACCGCTGCACCCACACCCACACCACCCCACCCAGAAAGGGCCAGGGGTAAGAATGTGAAACCTACCATAGAGCCATAAGAAGTCCATCCTTGTGCCTTCTGCGAGCAATAGGGAAAATCATCTCTGAACAGCCCTGATATTCCAATGATCTGTGTGCATTTGGATGCCTTGGATACAACCAAAAACCTCCCTATGGTTGAACTTCCAACTGTGCCAATAGTTAGAAACAAGGCATTGAGAACAAACCATGCTTATGCCCTTTGCAAATTTTATGGACACTATTCTCACCACTGCCAAGACTTTCCCAAGTTCTGAATGACTTTATCCAACCTTAGACAACATTCCATTGAATCTGAGATCACCCTGATCGAAGAAGTTCACCCCCCACCTCCTTCTTCAGACACCATGTCCATTTACATGATGTCCATTTCTACAGAGCCTCTTATCTCCACCATCACTGATGGTCCATCAGACCTGTCTCTTCCGTTGTTTCCCCAACCATAGCCACAACCTGAGTTGCAACCTCAACCTTAGTTACGAGGGAAACAGTGGGTTTCATTACTGATCAACACAATCCTTTTCCTTGTTCTTTTCCTTTTCCTTTTCCTACCATCCAGGATCATGAGTAAGTATACCTTGGAAACCCTCAATCTAAAGGATTTCAGACTGGGAGATCCTTTGTGGTACCTTGAACCACCTACTCTACCTCTGAGGCCCCAGGATGTGTTGACTCATGTCCATCCAATTGAGATGATTTTGCACCTACCTCCAGTTCTATCAAAGAATCCTCTTGTCTCTAGCCCTACCCCTCTTCCTCCAACAGAGACTCGGGGAAAATCCATAAAAACCACAACCAATACCATTTACATGATCTCTATCACCATTTTCCCTTCCGTCTCGTCGGCTGTGGAAGATCCACCTGATCTATCCCAGCACCACTTACGCGATGACGGAGATATATGTAATATCGCCTTCGGTTTTACCCCATTCCCTTTAAACCATAGTGTGGAATTGGTTCTTCCCATAAAATACCGGATTCTGTCATCCCACCTTTCCAATGACCTTTGTCTCGTCAAGGGGGCATACCTCTTCGCTAACTTAGATGCTTGACTCTTGAAGAAGCCGTGCAAAATGCTCCACCTCAAGAGATTCTATGCCTGATATAACCACTATGAGTCCCTTATAGTGTAGTTTTTTCCCTTCTTGTTTTTCAATGTTCTTTAGCACAATTCAAGGGCAACACCATCAGCTACTAATCCAAAGTCACCTGGAACCAGTTCAAGACACCTCTCACACCTTCAGGCCCAAATTTCTATCTTCTTATGAGACCATCATCTCATGTTTAAACAAATAAATTCTGGGACCATTTCCCACAAGTCACCTTAATTTATGAGCCATAGCATGACGATGCAAGTGTCTGTTGACCTGTACTTGTATCACTCTTTCCTACTGCTACTCATGCAAGTTATCAGGCCACCAACCGTCAATGGTTACCATTTTTGTTCTTGTTTTGTATTTTAACACATAATTGTCTTCTTTATCCACCGCACCTTACGCAGGCCTTTGGACCATTGTCCACGAAATGATTTATTTTTCTTGCATTTATTTGGCATATAAATTCCCCCGAACTTGCACTCACATCACATGTAGTCAAGTCTATTCACTATAACTCACACACACGCTCTCTTGACCTCTGTTTGAGAGCCACCTTGGTTTGTGTGCCTCTGCCTCACCGACTCACGAGCCTCTGCTGCGATCTATCCCATGCATGTATTGGTATGTTTGACATTATTCTACTCCATCTATACTATTCAAATGACCTTTGGAACACTTTCCACCGTCCCGACATGAGGCACCGCCTATGCCACCACAATTGGTTGACCATACTGGAGTTCCGTTTAAGCTCTTTTCTTACTCCTAAAAATAATGAAAAGATAGCCGAGCACAACTACTTCCTTTCCCACTTGCTAAAGTATAGGAAAGGGCATCTACATCATCTCGTTTACCTCCTTTTGTGGACCATGTAGACCATTAAATGAAAAGGACCACCTTCGCATATTCAAGAGAAGACCATTCCCCTCTGCCTACTTTTATGCTTTCTCGGGCAAAGGGGCCATACTTTATGAAAAATCTCACCATGGGTTTTTGTTAAGTTCTTTTCCAGCCTTCTCATCAAGAAAAGATTGTCAAGCAAACTTGGTTTTGGTCATGCTCATAAAACTATTTGAATGACTATCCAATCAGTATAGGTTTAACATTTTTTGGCTTGATTGGACTACCAACGATAAAGAAGTCTCTCATCCCCCAAAGGATGGGTGAGATCTCCTATCTATAATTTTATCCTTGTTTGGGAATAGGAGACTACCAATGAAAAATAGCCCCCACTGGAGTCTTCTTCATGTTTTCAGACTCTCTAAAATTGAAAGCACCATCGAGCATTTACTTTCTCGGGCTTGCCAAAAATCCACAAGATCGTACCATAATAGTGTCCCTAGACACCAAACCACAGAAAATAGTTTGGAAGCATTCCCCCTTTGGGTCACCTTTTTTTAGGGTACTCTACAATGTGTCTTCCTTGGATCCCATCAATATCAAAAGTGTCCACCTCCTCCAAGTATTTCCCATCTACAGTAACATTCCCGGTATTACAGCTATGATCCCATTCCCATGAGTTAGTTTCATTTTCTTCCTGGTCTACCCTGACGTCATACTCTAAAAAAAGGAATTTTGAGTCTACAACACTCCCCCTACCCTATTCGATTGTTTCCCTCCCCCTCCCCCCCACCCTAAGTGGGTCAGTCTACAGATTGTCTCACACCTTTTGGTTATTTCCCTCGCGCTTCTGGTCAAGGAAACATCATTGCCTTGACTAGGGGCAGGTCTCCTTTTGTTGACAACAACACACATATTCTAGAGGATATACCTAGAGTTCCCTATAGCTTGGTTTCATTAACATCATTGATGAGTTCCTTGGACCACTTGAGAGGAGTCCTTAGTGCCTCTCAGGATGGTTGTTTCTCACGTGCTCGACTTCAACTACATCATCGCACCATTGAGATTCGTATAGGGTTTGGTCCGTGCAGTATTTGTTCGAAGACCCCAGATGTCACCTAACTCTAGCACATTGATGAGTCTATTCAAGGGACCTAAATAGGTTATGTCCCTTGTGATTTTTGGGTTGCGTTGGAGATAGTGTTCAGAAGCCCCAACAGTGCTTCTATCTAGATTTATGATTGATGCAGCAAACTTGTACCATAGAGACTCTGACTCTCAAATCAGTGAGTCCATATAGATATGTACCATCCTAAATATAGTAGGCCATCAGTCATGAATATATATCATTCCATGAGAATTCCATGGGTCCAATATACCAGCTGTTCAGATCAGTATTGTATTCAGCCTCACATTGAGGAAACCATTATTGTACCATCAGTTGTATATGATTGGCTCTTGTATTTTAGAGCATAGATCAAATTATTTTTTTGACATTGTCATGAGCATGGGGATGCCCACCTCTTCCATATACATGTCACACATTATTTTTATCTCACCCATTGATGGGAACCATATTAATACAAAAAACAAAAGCCACCATGCCCTAGCCCCAGAAGCACCACCTCTACGCAGCAAATCCTATGATGTCCGTCGGCCATACGATGAGCTCATTCCCTCACACATCAGGGGGAAATATGTTAACCCAAAAAATTTCTCACTCATCTCTACATGGCCTACACTACCCAAGGACACCCATACACTACCCTCGTAACACTCCATTAGACCCCCACACCCTCAAAAAGGCTTAAGGATGAAGAAAAGGGCTTAAAAACCTCATAAAGGAGCCTAAATAACTCTCCGAGGGGCTAAAGTCCAAAAAGGGGATAAAACCATTCAAAAGAGCCTAAATCCCTAAAAGGATCTAAATTTAGGTTGGAAGGGGCTAAAATCCAAAAAAAGGGGCTAAAGCCCTGACCAAGGGCTTAAAACCCAAAACCCTCAAAAAAAGGATATAAAAGGAGGGTGGGGGGTCACTCTCAAAGAACTACTCTCTTTCATACTATTATGCTTCTTGTGGATTCCTTGAGACCTCTTTGCCTCTCAAGCCACTCACATCCCCCTCTCCTCCACTCATCTTCCCGATTGAGCCATAGCTCCTCCATTGCTGAGTGAGATAGGGAAGTGCTTCCAGCCAAGGCATGCTGGCCCATTTCACCAAAAGAGAGGTATAACATCATTTTGTTTATGTATTTTCTTTGTTAGTTTAGTTGTTTTCTGACCACCATTTGTTTGTAGGTTTGATTTCTAACATGTTTGCAGGTTTATTGTAGCTTAATAGTTTCTTACAGGTAGCCAAGGCGAAGCCCTAACCTTGTTTTCACAGGGGCTCATGGCCATTTTCTTTTTGTCATTTTCTTTCCTTTCTATTCAATTTCTTTTATGCATTTTCCACATGCAAGAACCTACCCTTCCATCCTATAGACGGAAGGGAGCCATTCCTATCCCTGTAGCAAGGAGAAATCCCTGCTATAAGGGGGAGTTGAAATATGACATAATGGAGAAATAGGCATATGCTCTAGTCAAATCACTGAAATATTTTAGATTCTATGTGATTAATTCATGCATCATTGATTATGTCCCTAGAAGTGTGGTGAAAGGAATCCTCACACAGCCTGATCTAGAGGGAAAACGAGCGATATGGATTGATGTATTACTAGATTATGACATTGATATCAATGACACCAAACTAATTAAGGGTCAAGGATTGGAAAAGATGATGGCAAATTCCAACTGTGAATCCTTGTAACTAAACTGTTTGACTAGACATTTAGACGAACTTGACATGGAGGTGCAAGTAATGCCTAGTTTCTCCATGCAGAAAGGAAAGAACGGAAGGATGCTATGATCAAAGAGTATCAAACAATCATGAAGAATGATGTTTGGGATGTTGTCCCAAAACCAGAAGGGAAGTCGGTTGTAACTTCCAAATGGATCTACAAGATCAAGTATGCTGCACACGGCAGCATAGAAAAATATAAAGCAATATTTGTTGCTCATGGCTTCTCCCAGAAAGAAGGAATAGATTATGAAGAAAATTTTGCACCTATATCTAGATACATTTCCATCAGATAAGTACTTTCTCTAGCTACAGTGATGAAATGGAAGATACACCAGATGGATGTCAAGATTGCTTTCTTGAATGGTGTAGTTGAAGAGGAAGTGTATGTGGAGAAGCCACTCGGTTTTGAGACACATGATAGGGAGACTCATGTGTGTAGATTGAAGAAATCCTTGTACAGTTTGCAATAGACACCCAGGACATGGTACGACAGAATTGACATCTTTCTATCTAGTTTGGGCTTTAGCAAAAGTAAAGCAAATTCCAACCTTTACTACAAGGTTGAAGATGGCAACCCAGTGATGCTCCTACTGTATGTCGATGATATGTTTGTAACAGGTATGGATGGGTTGATTGCTGATATGAAGAGGAAGCTTGCTACCGAGTTCGAAATGAAGGACTTGGGTATGCTGCATTATTTTCTAGGCATGGAGGTGTGGCAGAATGCAGATGGAATTTGCCTGGGATAAGGGAAATATACAATAGAGATCCTGAAGAGATTCGGGATGATGGACTGCAAGGCCATGACCACACCTATGGCATCAAACCTAAAGCTATTGAGTGATGCTTCATTAGAAGTGGTTGATGCTATGATGTATCATCAGATTATTGGGTCCTTGATGTACCTGATGAACATGAGACCACATGTTTTCTTTGCTGTGAACACCTTGAGCCAGATCTTGACAGATCCGATAGATGTTCACTTGATTACTGCAAATCATATTCTAAGGTACCTAAAGGGTACAGTTGATTATGGGCTCAAGTATGAGGCATGTCAGAAGATTAACCTAGAGGGTTATGTTGATTCAAATTGGGCAGAAAATTCCATCGATAGGAAGAGCACTTCTAGGTGTTGCTTCAGTATGGGGTCAGGTGTGATATCTTGGTTTAGTAGGAAGTAATCCTATGTGGCATTGAGTAGAGCTGAAGTAGAGTATGTTGCAGCTTGTTTAGCTAGTTGTGAGGTAGTATGGCTGAGGAAGCTACTGTCTGATTTATTTGATCTCAAGTTAGATGCTACTTGTATATATTGCGACAACTAGAGTTGTGTGAATTTTTCAAACAACCCGATGTTCCATGACAAGTCGAAGCATATTTAGATCAAGTATCACTATATCAGGGATATGGTGCAGAGAGGAGCAATGAAGCTCCAGTATCTTGTGATAGATGAATAGATAGCTGATGTGTTGACGAAGCCATTACCCAGAGTGAAGTTTGAGTACTTCAAGGAGAAGCTTGGTGTTCTCTAGATTGAGGTTCCCTCCAAAGGGAAGTGATGAGTCCGTGAGCCATTCTAACATGGTGAGAGGATTAAGTTCCTCCCATGGTCAGATGTAATGGCTGAGCCATTCTATGATGGTGAGAGGATTGGTTCCTTCCATCTCATATATGAGTGCTAAGCCATTCTGATATGACTGTGGGATTGGTTCCTACATGATCAAATATAAGGGATATTGTCATTCTTTGAATGGAGATACCTAGTCATTTACCAAGAATACTCAGTCTAGAACTGAGGGCCATTTTGATATGACTATGAGATGTGGTCATACATGATCAGATGTGAGTGCATGGCCATTCTGATGTGATTGAGGGATTTGTTCCCACTTGATCAAATATAAGGGATGTTTCCATTCTTTGAATGGAGGCACCTGGTCAGTTACCAAGGATCCTCTGATGAGTCAAGGTCAAATGTAAGTGCTTGGCCATTCTGACATGGTAAGAGGATGAAGTTCCTTCCATGGTCAGATGTAAGGGATGGGGCATTATGACATGGTGAGGGGGTTAAGTTCCTCTCATGGTCAGATGTGAGTGTTGGGAATGCCTTTTTGATGAGTCAAGGTTAGATGTAAGTACTGGATGGGCCATTCTAACTTAGGGTAAGATATAAGTGCTGAAGAATACCTACATGGAGGCTAGGCCTACACCCAGCATGAAAAAGGGCTGGCTCTATAGAACTTCCCGTGATGAGAAGAATCATGAGATAGAACCAATGATCTAAATTCAATGATGATGATGATCCAAATCAAGTAATGATCCAGATTGAGTGATGATCCAGATCAAGTGATGATCCATATCCATTGATGATGATCTAGCAGTGATGATCTAGATCCATTGATGATGATCCAACAGTGATGATCTAGATCCAGTGATGATCTGGATCCAGTGATGTTGTTCCAGCAGAGATGATACAGATCGAGTGATGATCTAGATCCAGTGATGATGATCCAGATCGATTGATGATCCATATGATGATCTAGATCGAGCGATGATCTAGATCAAGATGAATATGAATTGAAGAAGAAGATGACCTGAAGATGAAGATGAATTGAAGATGACGAGAACTCGATGATGATCTAGATGATACAGAGAAGAAGACTTGTGCTGATAAATTGTGTCGAGAGAATACCTTCCTAGTTAAGAGGGAGTGTTGATGTAATTGTAACTTCAGAATGTATTCACTTGTATATCTTATGTATTGTACCCCGATGTTTATTCCGGGAAGTGTTTGTAATGTAATTGAGTCATTTCATGCCCTGATGTTCTGATCGGGAGTTTCTATAATGTAAACAAGTCATGTCAAGTCATCATGGGAAACTCTCCTATTGATTAAGGGTTAAAGTCCCCACAGTTCCGGGGCCCTAGCGTTATTAGACTCTCCTAGTGAAGTTGGCCCTAGTGAGTTATTGTCAAGTCAAGAATTAGTATAAATAGAGAGTGAGCCTCTCTATTTAACACACACTCACTCACAATAAGTTGTAGTGCATATTTGAAGAAGAAGAAGCTACTGGGGCTAGGAAGAAAGAGGTTACTGTTGTTGGGAGATCATCTTACTTTTTTGGGGTTTTACTTTTGTTGCTGATTCTATCTCTGAGGAAGTTGCAGCGTTTTTTGCATTTATGGTTTCCCCAAGGAAAAACACTGTGTTCATTGTCTCTTGTGTTTGATTGATGTGCTTATTTTTCTTTCAGTTAAAAATCCTAATATAATGCTAGCTTAATGTTAAAATTCTAACACCTTGGAAAAGGGAAGTATGTAGTTGAGATCCTAAAGAGGTTCGGGATGATTGATTACAAGGCCAGGGCCACACCTATGGAATCGAACCTAAAGCTATTAAGTAATGATTCATCAGATATGTTTTATGCCATGATGTATTGTCATATGATTTGTTCATTGATGTTCATGGAACATACAAGACCAGGCACATGCTTTGTTGTGAACGACCTGAGCCAATTCTCGATGGATCCAATACATATTCACCTGGTTACAAAGCATGAAGTGAGGTACCTGAACGGTACAATTGAGTATGGGATCAAGTATGATATGAATAATAAGACTAACCTACATGTTTGTGTTGATTTGGATTGGTAGAGCCACTGAGAATAAGAGCACCTTAGGTTTATTCTTTAGTTTGAGATCCAGTATGGGATACTGGTTTGGCAGGATGCAGTCCTGCATGGTGCTATGTACAGTCCAGGAAAAATATGTTTCTACTTGATAGAATATTTGTGAGGTTGTATGTTTCTTTTGAAAGCTACTATTTGATTTGATTGATATAACTTGCATTTTTTGTATGATGTAGACAGGAGAAATGATGATCCAATATGTTATCCAGATTGAGATCTCTCGAAAGAGGGAGTGATGAGTTATAGCATAGTCTATGAGACAGGTTGTATGAGCATAAAATCTTGGCAAATATCATAGGTTGTTCATATGTAATCCATCATGTAGGTTTTCCTCGGATGTAATTAGTCCTTGCGAAGCTCGTAGGTTATCCTTGGACGTAATCAGTCCTAATGTTATTCTATGATAGAAATGGCCAAAATGAAGTTTGAATACTTCAAAGAGAAGTGTGGTGTACTTAATATCAAGGTTCCTTCCAAGGGGAAATCATGAGTCTAGATGACGCAAATACACATAATCCTTTCTGACATGGTGGCAAGATGGGCCTCCCATGGTCGTAATGTAAGTGCAGAGCCTTTCCAACATGGTGGTAGGATAGGCCTCCCATAATCATGATTTAAGTGCAAAGAATTTCCCAGATGGTAGTAGGTGTGTCCTACCATGTTGGTGGATGTAAGTGCTAGAGCCTTTCCCGGATGGTAGTAGGTGTTTCCTACCTTGACAATGGATGTAACTATTGGAGACTTTCCCAGATGGTAGTAGGTGTGTCCTACCATGTTGGTGGATGTAAGTGATGGAGTATTTCCTAAATGTTAGTAGGTGTGTCCTACCATGCTGGTGGATGTAAGTGATGGAATACTTTCCCAGATGGTAGTAGGTGTGTCCTACCATGCCGATGGATGTAAGTGATGGAATCCTTTTCCTGAATGGTAGTAGGTTTGTCCTACCATGCCGGTAAATGTGAGTGTTGTGTTATGTGTATCTGGGATGTGCTCTGTGTGATTATGAGATGATATGAAAATGAGGAGGTAAAATTAGGGTACACATGTATTTCAAGGCATGTATTCAGTCCTCGAATGCTCCTTCAGGTTTTGCAATGGCATACAATCAGTCCTAGGAGATCTTGCAAGTTTTACACAAGGCATACAATAAGTCTTGGGATGTACCTACTTTATGGATTTCTCATAGAGATGATGTAGATGAATACCAAGTAGAGGAATAGGCCTACATTTAGCATGAAAAAGGGTTGGCACTGTAGATGAAGACCTGGCAGAGGACTAGGCCTACATCCAGCATGAAAATGGGATGGTACTGTAGAAACTTCTGATGACAGATAGTATGGGACGATGATCAAATTATAATAATATTATGGAATCATCTATGATGAAATCTCTATGACTCCGTGATGGTGATGATGCGATGGAGACCTGCCCATATGTGTTGACGACTGTGTAGAGAGAGAATACCTTCCTAGTTAAGAGAGAGTGTTGATGTATTTGTAACTTCAGAAGATATTCTGATGTATATTATCAGTGCACATTGTTGTAACCCATTGGGGATGTTTGTTACACATTTACGGGATGTCTAAATTGTGTCTAGAACTTGAGGTACAAACTTCATCGTAAGCCAAGAAAATAGTTCCCAATGTAACATCATGTAATATGTAATTGCGATATCTATAGTAGAAGTGGGCCCCATGTGAGATTACATGGAGGATCGAGTCTTATATTTGGTTAGTGACTTGAAAGGGTATAAATAGGGAGGCTCTCTCCCTCATTTATACACACCTCACACACTCTCTAAGCTGTTGGAGAGAGAGATTCAGTCATAGGAGGAGAGAAAGATATATGTTGAACATTTCTTATTATTGCTTTTGAGAATCTTATTATTCTGAAGAAGTTTATGGAGTTTTCTCCTTTATGGTTTCCCTGATGAAACTATTGTGTCTTGTGCATATTTTACATCTTATGCATTTTTCTTTAATTTTTATTCTTTCATATAAAAATCCTAGATAATCTAATCAGACCGTAAGAAAATATAATAGATTAGAGAGAATAAAGATTGATGGATTTGGCATATTTCGTCGTATATTTTAACTTAATTTGACGAGATAGATAAATATGGTGACATTTCTCAGGGACAAAAAAATCCATGGGCTGCAATGGAATTTCTCTGGGTAAATCATCCAGAAGTGGCAGTAATTCCTCCTCATTGGATAGTAAGCCGTCTAAATTTGACAGGAGATCGACCATTTGCATTGTAGGGAATTTTGAGAACCCTGCATAGCCATGCAAAAATTACCTTCAAATTTTTTACCAGAAAGGGGTGGTCAAGGGGTTTTGTGATACAAATGATAACAATTGTGTTAATATACTCTTTTCTGAGCAAGAAAACATATTTCAGTCCATTGACCTTGAAAGTAGAACTGACATGGGATTTGAC
The DNA here is from genome assembly GCA_001517045.1 of Pseudotsuga menziesii. NCBI lineage: Eukaryota > Viridiplantae > Streptophyta > Pinopsida > Pinales > Pinaceae > Pseudotsuga > Pseudotsuga menziesii. The sequence continues at coordinate 46,556 of LPNX010085693.1, forward strand.
TCAAAAAAAGATGATGAGGAGGATATTCATTTTGCAATACATGGGATTTCTGGTAAAGAAAATTGACCCAAGGGTAATTACTTTAAATCATTTGAGGATGATACAAATGGAATTCTCATTCCACCTACCCAACAAAATTATGTTTTTAAATTTTTTTTGACATATATATTGTTTACAAATACTTATATCACGTACATATTTTTTTTTTAATCAACCCATAGAAATGAGATTTGAAAATCCAAACCTCTTTATCAGACTCTGATGGAATACCAATTTAAATAAATTCTCAATGTTATAGACCAAGAAGGTTTGAAGGAATACATATACAGATTCAAAAGAAACATTTTGAGCCCTTCTCTATTATTTTTAACTAAGGAGAGGTTGGAATTATAATCCATCATCCTAATACACCAAAGTCAATGGTGTCTAACATAAATGCATATGTGCCCAGATGACACTGGGAAAAAAACATGCCTTTAGGGGTGGAGCATTCCCACTTGGGTTTGAACCTGGGTTGTCACTATATATATTTTTTAATGGAAAACCAACCAATGGAAGGAAAACTTGGAAATCAATTCACTCCATCGTTCTATGTTCTTTAAGTCTCTAGAAACTATGCCATTATGATTACTGCCTAAAGATACATCCATGATTGACCCAAACCTCAATATCAATAGCCAAATCAGAAAATCCCAACAAAGGGGAGGATCATTCCTAATAGGAGTTAAACTTGGGTTATTTTCACAACAACCACTCCAAGTTGTTAAGATTTCATATGCTAGACTAGATTGAATAGTGTTCCATTAAAAATCACAGCAACAACATATCAAGAATCACTAATAGAAACACAATCACAAGATAGACGCATGATTTATCCTGGGAAACCCTCAAGGGGAAGAAAAGCCAACAAAACTTCCTCTATATAAGATATATGAAAGACAACCCAAAAAATAGGTGCTCTATTGCTTATGTTTTGTCTCTCTCTCTCTCTCTTATGTGCTACTCAAGTGAGTGAGTCCGTGTTCAAATAAGAACCATAGCTCCTATATTTATACACAATGAGTCAATTTTAATTTACCCTAGACAAGTTGGCCCCACTAAACTATATGAGCCGACTTCACCTAAAAAAACTCAAAACAATATATTATATTATTTATTAGGGTACTAAAGACCCAACACAAAATGGAGAATTTACCTCATGAATCTATGATGACCAAAAACAATAGTAACACCTTGTCAGAGGAATAATAACATCTCCCTTGGGTTACATCAGTAAAATACATTTAGAAGATCCTTTCAAGTTACAATATTTCAACACTCCCCCTTAACGAGAAGGCTATTATACTAACAACATCATCATAGACTATAGGAGAATAGGGAGACAATAATTACAACACTACATCAATTTAATACATCTATATGTCACAGGAAGTTTTCAACATTCATCAATAACTGGAACCGTTACTCTTCAATGTCTTTATCTTCTACATCACTCGATCACTTGATCCTTTGTAGCAATTCTTTGACCTTTCGATCCTTCATAGCAGCACTTTGATCTTTTGATCCTTTTCAACAACACTTTGATATTCTTGATCCTTTGTAGCAACACTTTGATATTCTTGATCCTTTGCAGAAAAACTTTGATCTTCTCAATCCTTTGCAGCAACACTTTGTGATCTTCTCGATCCTTTGCAGCAACACTTCGATCTTTTGATCCTTTGCAGCAGCACTTTAATATTCCTGAACCTTTGCAATAGTAATTTGATCTTATTGATCCTTTGCAGTAGCACTTTGATCTTCTCGATCCTTTACAAAAACACTTTTATCTTCTCGATCCTTTGCAGAACACTTTGATCTTCTGCAACAACCTTCTGATATTCTTGATCCCTTGTAGCAGCACTTCGATCCTTTCAATCCTTTGCAGTAGCACTTAAATCCTTCTTGATCCTTTCTAGCCGCACTTATATCTACTCGACCCTTTGTTGTTGTAATTTGATCTACTTGATCCTTTCCCACCATGCTACATACAATACACTTGACCTATTTTCTGGATGATCAATCCTGATATCTTTAGGACATGATTCTAAGGATGATGCAATCATCCATTAGCATGATCCATAAAATCGATTAGTTGAATCATCTACAACTAAATGTAGATCTTGAATGCACCTAGTTCTATCCCCATCATCCATGAAAACTCATAGTAGACCATCGATACCACATAGGTTATGAACACTCCCCAGTGAGTGTTATACTACGGTATCTACCCTTACATGTAGGCATACTCTTCCAAGTAATAATATTGTCTCTAGAGAAGATATTTCCCACATACACAATGTTGGTCCATCATATAACATACATACCACATAGTTTAGGACCACTCCCAAGTGAGTGCTATACTATGACATCCCTGAGGACTCATCATAGAGAATCCATACCACTAAGGTTAGGACCACTCCCAAGCGAGTGTTATTCTATGGTATCTACATATGAATGTAGGCATACTCTCCGTACAAGAGTATAGTCTGCAAGGCATATATCGACTGCATACACAATGTCAGTCGTATCATCTGTGAGGATTCATCATAGAGCATATAGATTCCTGAGGTTAGGACCACTCCTGAGTGAGTGTTTAATTTATAGTATCCACATCTAAATGTGAGTACTCTCTATGAGAGAGTAACATATGCAGGGTCATCATTTAGTTAGTAAGGACCACTATCGTGCACAGATTGTTATATGTGCCATCCACAAGAGAGGATACTATTGTCGACAAATAAAGGCCAGATCATCATCATCATTATCATCCATCATTGATGTCAGTCTCATTACTACTCCCCCTTTCCTGGGAATTTTCATATTATCAACCTACTCACCTTTGTCCAAGGAGGGTTCACGTCATCGACCTAATATTCATTTTCGAAGAAGGTCCATTTCTTCATCATTTTTAGTCCCATCACTATTCCTCCTTGCGAGGAAATTCCTTTTGAACCACACCAATATTGTCATGAAGGTATTCAAACTTAACTCAAGATGGAGGCTTGATTAGTACATCAGAAACTTGATCATTGGTACTCACATACTGGATCTTGATGGATCCCTTTTGTACCATAGCCCTTATATAAAAATATCATATTTCTATATGCTTCAATTTGTCATGGAACACCAGATTCTCTGTCATCTTTATACAACTGGTTGTCACAAAAAATTACTGTGGTGTCCAACTCCATGTCAAAAACTCCTGACATAAGCTTCCAAAGCCATATCGCTTCACAACAAGTGGAGGAAGCTGCAATGTACTCTGCTTCAGCTGCACTGAGAGCAACACTGGACTGTTTCTTATTAAACCATGAGATCATGGTGGATCCTACAAAATAACATCCACCTGATGTGGTTTTTTTGTCTGCTGCACTCTCTACCCAATCTGAATCCATATATACATATAATTTGTATCCATGCTCTCTCCCATAGTAAAGTCCCAAATCAATCATACCTTTTAGGTACCTCATCACATGCTTTGCAGCTATCAAGTGAAACTGTCTAGGTTTAACTTGATATAGACTCAAGGTGTTCACAAAAAAGAATATATATGGCCTTGTGTTCATCAGATACATTAATTACCCAATCATATATCTATAGTGATCCATTTCCACTAGCTCATATGTCTTATCAAACAACAACATCAAGTCGGTGTCCATGGGTGTGGCCATGGCTTTACAATCCAACATATTAAATATTTTCAAGATTTCTACTGCATACTTTCCCTTTTTTGGAAATATTCCTTCTGGGCTCTACCACACTTCCATCCCTAGGAAATAATGCATCAATCCAATATCTTTCATCTCAAATTCTTCAGCTAGCTTCTTCTTGCAATCCTTGATCTATTTCTCATTTCCAGTAAAAAATAGATCATCCACATACAACAATAGTATGACCGATTCATCATCCATAATATTCATATAAATATTTGGATCAAATTTAATCTTGGTAAATCCCATTATGATAAATTCAAACCACAAGAGAATCTAGGAGCATTAGATAAACTCACAAATCAAATTTGGTGCAAAATCCAGCAAAAACCATTAATTGAGAAGCAATTTAGACACTCAATTGTGAACAAAACTAGGTTATTTTTAACTGTATAACATAGAAACATGTTATTATTATGTTTATAATACATCATAAGAGTTTCATGAGGATTTGGAATCCCAATGTGAGTGTACAAGTCAAAATTGACAAATTGGCATCAATCTCCCCTAGGTGGGCCAATCACGCTCCAAATCACCCCAAACAGCTACGAATTGCTGAATGGACATGGCTGAGATGATGTGGAGAAATTATTACACCTTTTCATGTGTGGGTGTGTAAATATGGGTGGTTTAGAGTCTCAAGGTGGTATTGAATGCACCAAATCAAACCAAAAATGGACAAAATCCACCTCTAGCACTCCTAGTCAACCAAGATGTACATGTTCAATTATTGGAAGCGCACCAAAAATGATGAGGGAAAACATGTGGATTGTTTACTGAGCTGGATTTCTCATGTGGGTGGGAATTTCCCAATTTGAATTGGAATTTTTCCAACTAAGCACCCCTAGTCCACCACATAGTGTATTAATGCAATAAAATTGACTAAGTAGTGTAAATAAGGTACTAATGAGTTGGATTACTATTCTAACACCCTCCCTTAATCAAAAAAATAAGTACATCTCGCAAAATTATGGATTCCTCAACAACAATGGCTCAGTCACATCAATTACACAATTCAGAAATTTTATTTTCCCATATAAGCCGAGGAAAAGAAGGAAAACCACATGGGAAAAACAAAATCCTCAAGAATGGACATGGGGCTCAAACTTGCAACAAATAGCATAAAATTACCATCCATCACTCACCCTAATAAAATATCTTAGGTAATTCAAGGTCTTATCTATGAAAACTTTGGTTAAAATGTCAACATATTGCTCGGTGGATGGGCAATACTGCATTGAAATCACCCTATCATGCACTAATCCTCAGATGTAGTGCATATGGATCTCAATGTGATTTTTCCTATGCCTCTAAACTAGATCGGTATATATTTTATGGAAATTTTATTTTACACCCAAATGTTGGTTGGAGAATCAATAGTGACACCAAATTCCAGAAGAATTCCCTGCAACCAAACACACGGTGTAGTTGCATTGATTGTTTCCCTGTACTCAACCTCTACTGATAAAAGTGAAATGGTGTGTTGTTTATTACTTGAACACAAAATGGGACCTTCAGAAAGGATAAACACAAAACCTAAAGTTGACTTCTTGTCGGTGGGATCTCCAGCCCATTCTGAATCAGAAATTCCAACTGGTTGAAGTGAGGAACTAGTTGCGTAGTGCACCGCGAAATTATTTGTACCCTGGAGAATTATTTTTTCTTCCCTCCAATGGATATCATGTGGCTGGTGCATATGTATTTCTAAAAAAATTGCATCATAATACAAATCAGGTCTTGTGTGTGTGAGATAGAGCAAGCTTCCCACTAGTTTCCTGTAGAGTGTAACATCTACCAATGGAGAATTGCCAAATTCATGCATTTTGATTCTAGAAAGAAAGGGAGACTTGGATGCCTTAAAATCAGCCATGTTAAATTTATTTATCAGGTATGAAGAATACTATGGCTGACTCATCTTATCTTGATACCCCTTTCACTTTTCTTAATTTCCAAGCCCAAAATTTTCCTTAGCAATCCTAGGTCGATCATGGAAAATTCACTATGCAAAGATGACTTAATTGAACCAATTAAAGAGGTGCAACTACCTGTAATGAGAAGGTCATAAACATAGGTCATAAACATAAAGAACAATAACCTGAAAAATACCATCATGTTTTTGCAAATACACATTAGGGTCTTATTTTCATCTAGTGAAACCAATAGAGAGCATAAAGGCATCCATTTTTGCATACCAAGCCTTGTGGCTTGCTTGAGTCCATACAATGATTTCTTCAACCTACATACCAATGAAGGATCCTCTTGGAAAATTTCAGGTTTTTGTATATAAATATCTTCCTGTATAAAACTCTACAAAAATTCAATTTTAACATCCATGTGGTGAACTTGCCAACCCTTACTAGCTGTCGTTGCTATAACTAGTCTTATGGAGTCCATCTTTGCAACCTGTGCAAAGGTCTCTATGTAATCAACACCATGGACTTGAGAATAGATATTAGAAACTAATCTTGCCTTATGTTTCAGATCTGAACCATCAGTATCAAGTTTGGTTCAGAATACCCAGGTGTGAGAAATTTCTGCTCAAGTTAGATCTAGGAGCTAGAACAATTTCACCATCAAAGTGTTTGACAAAACTTGCAAGAGAAAAAAAGGAGATAGAAAATAGCTGTAAAAACACATGAAAAAGGTGATGATTACTTGAAATATTATTATCATACATAATTTATAATACAATGGACAAATTCGAGTGGCTCTGGAATCCAATAGGAGTTGTACATGTGTCAATGTCGAAAATGACCTCAATCCCCCCTAGGTGGACCAATGGAGACCCAACTCATCCAAAACAGACTCAAATTGATGTGTGACTATTGGTGAGGTGTACTAGATCATTAAATTCTCCAAGGCATGTGTGGGTGAGGAAATAGAGGCAAGTGGGGTGCTCTAGGTGGCAATAAGTGCTCCTAGGAGAGCTAAAAAAGGCCAGATTCAACCTAAGCACACTTAGTCAAGCCAGGGGCCCCAAAAATTAATGAGGTAGCACTCCAATGCATTAATGAGGGAGAACATGAGCTAGGTTGACCAAACTAGGCACTGTTCTAGGTGTGAATAGGCCAACTTAACTAGATATATTGCTAGATTAACTCTCCTAAGTCTAAACCGTAAGACATTAATGAAATTTGTGAAAATCAGGTTACCCTAAGGTCTAAAATGTATACTAAGGATATATTACTGCTCCAACAACCTCCCTTAATCTAGACTTAGTGTAATTTAGTGATTCGAGGACTTGGAAACTAAGGCTCAAGTCACCTTTTTACAAATTTATTGATCCATGTAACAGAGGTAAGGAGGAACACCTCATGGGAGAAAAAACCTCCCCTCAAAATGGATTTTGAAACAGAAACAAAATTGGCATATACTTCCAAAATAAAAAATGTCTAGAGGAATATTCTTCTTGGGAAGAAGTGGAATGTGCTCAATCAACTCAGGAACAACTGCATGATTAATCCTTGGACCATGTAGAACAACTGAAATGCACTGATGGGAGAGCAAATGGTACTCTTAACATTTGAACTTCAAACCACCAGGTGAGTAATTCGAACCAAACAGGATTCCATGTGAGGAATTTGAACCACATAGGATGCCATACCTAAAAGAGACTGTAAATGCTTTAGAATATGTGACCCCAAGCGAGTCATAATTATCTTGAAGCATCAAATTCGAATGAAGGTTGCAAAGCTACAAGAATGTGGAACAAAAGTCACAAATGTGCCATTGTGATGGAAAAATATTCTCCATCTTCATATGAACTTGAATGAGCTCTACTAGTGATGGTGGAGGAAACATCTCCATTTTTCAAACCAAGACTCTCATTTGAAGAAAACCCATCTTCTAGAGAAGGCTCGCTATTGACATCCACTAGCAATACATCTTTCCCATTCGTAACATAACACATAGAGGATAAGAGTGAAACTAAATCTTCAATAGTAGTGATGGCAGCAACTTGTATGCTCTCTTCACGAAACATAGCTTCTTGACAAGGAGAGGAATCCTCAGATCAAGGAATTTGAGCTGGATCATTTGCTGAATCTTTGGCTACTTCTTCTTCATTTTGAACAGCTTCTTGTTATACCCAAATTCTATCACCGCCATGTGATAGGACCTTTGAATTTCATATTTTCCCTTAATCCCAACACCTGGAGTGGAAAACCATGTTGTTTTTCAATCTTACATAAAAATACTCATCACCGCGCTTTCCCTGTTAACCATGTGCGGTAACCTACACGCACCGCCTACATCTTGTTTTCCATAAGCAGTGCCACCGCAGATGGCCTTTGTTCCATAAGTGTTTCTAACCTAAACCACTCTATCATAAGAGAAAAAAGTTGTACCCTGGGTAAAATGGGAAAAAGAGAAGTTTCTCGAGGCTTCTAGATCATGAGCCTTGTGTCCTCCCTTATTCATGTCATTGTGGGTTAGTTAAGCATGAGATCCCCCATCATAGGATCTTAGAGGCCACCTCATCCACAAATATCTCAACCATTCCTATCCATTGAGCCTTATAAATACAAGCTCGTGTCCATGGTTGAGGGGGGAACCATAGAGGTATTGCTATGATATTGGATTGACCACTTGGCCCAAGCCATTTCAGAGCACAGAGAGAAAAGTTGGAGCTTATGGGGATGAAGTGTTGGTTTCATGGAGATCCATGTTGACACTAAATCTTAATTGGTTGTAAAATTCTCCATTCATCTTAATGCAAAGCTGATTTCCATCCCACATTACTGTTGTTTTGATTTCGCATGTAACTGTTGTTATATTCCTGAGTCACTAACATGGATAAGTAGATGATGTTATGGTAGCTTTGGTGTGTTTGCATGTTTGATTTGGTTGCAGGTACACAGGTTTACTATCGAAGCAGCATTCCAGGTGTCTATGACATCCAGGGGGGGGGTATTCATCCTTTATCATTCACTCATTTGTTATGGATATGAACCATTCAGACCAGAGGAACAACTTCTGTCTGCAGAAGGTTGAATATTCTTGCTTACAAATCTAGTGACTCCACTAGGGAATAGATATATGTATTAGTTGATCTAATCTTCCTCAGTTATTCAACTCTTGTCCAAATCTAGGCTCCATATCCAACTCTCTCCAGTCATATATGCTATCTAACTCAATGAATTTTGGTTTGAAACTTCCATATATGTCTAGATCTGAATTATTTCGACCTTTTATGCTCTTTTTTATTCTCAATCCATTAGTTTTTACCTTATCAAATCTTTTTCTGACTTGATTTTTTGTTCTCCTTTGTGTTTTGGATTTATACAGGGAACCACTCTTATGCAGTTAGCAGCCTGTGTTGCCACTGCCTGAGTCCTATTGGCGAGAAGCGGTGTTGGTCCAGAACCGCTCTGTTAAGACCCCTACAGTGTGGTGCCAGTTAGGCCTCATTCCAAGACCTCTTTTTTGACATTTTTTGCAAAAAAATTGATTTGTTTTTCTTTGAACCCTGCACTGTCAGGCTTGTGTGTTAGAATTTGATGCTTGTGTTTTGAAATTTTATGGTTAAAGGTTGGTTTGATTGGAAAATTCAAAAGCTAGGTTAGGCTTATTGATTGTTCATTCACTTCTATGCTTGTTGGTTGTGATTGTGAAAGGACTTCTTGTTTTTTGAAAAGCTTAGGTTGTTAGTAAGATCTCTTTTCATTTTTGTTATATAGACTGAAAGAAAAACATTTGATTAGCATCTTGGTTTCATTTTTTGTTTTCATAGAGAACTTATCTTTTCCTCCTTTAGAAAAGAATTTTTTTTACTGAGATTACGTTATCATCATTGAGCATTAGACATTGGATCTCTGATTGGCCTTATAAGCTTTTAGGCTCTTTATGTTCTTTTGTCTCTTATGCATTTAGTACTATCTCATCAAAATAAAAATATGGTATTTTTAAGTTTTATTTATCTATGTTTTAAGGAAAATTGAAAAAATAGAGTGCATATGCATGTAGTGTGCTTCTTGTTTTTCTTTTAGGAAAAGAGACTCTTCCCCTTCTTATTGCTTTCAAAAAAGAGAAATTAGTTTTGAAAGTGTTTCTTGTCTTTGAATTTTTGTTCAATATTGTTGTTTGGAAATATTTTTGGTTTTGAAACAGAAGAAAATACTCTCTTTCACTCATGTAGGTAGGCATACCGAACGGTAAAGTGAAATATTTGCATACGCATATTGCATGGTTTTACTTTTTCTGTCAAAACACCATGCATTCACCTAACCATCCACTTTAAAATCAACGGTAGTTATAGGTTAAAATTTACATAGCAATTTGAGTGATAGGCTAGAGATGTGTTCAGGCGTCGTTAAGCGTAAGAGCTGTCGTTATTTGTCCACATTACATCCTGAGACTCGCGCGTTTCTTCCATGTATTGTCGGTATATCAAATGGACTTTCATGTACCCTTGAGGTATATACAAAGGTACTTCACATACTCGATTGTATATCGGAAGGCCCCTTGTGTATGGTTATGCATTAGGAAGCACTACTACCAATTCGAGCTCCCACGTACCTTGAGTATATCAGGAGACCCCACTAGGATAACTTATCCATCTAAGAAAATCCCTTTGGCCATCTTTCTTGGAGCCATACACCAAAAAATCATTCAGGGAGATTACTACCCCCATACCCTAGAGGTATATTGCAAGTGGAACCTTCTTGACAATCCTGGTGAGAGACCTGACTATCTGAACTCCTCCTATCGTTTTAAGTTTGCTTGTTTGACCTATAGCTTGAGTAGGAAAATTTCTTGGTGTTTTTTCTAGTTTTTCAGACCCTAGGTTAGATAGGAACTGTACAAACTAGCTTGAGCTAAGATATTCCAAAAGAGTACGGGGCTTGCCATGCAATTTTATTCCTTATTCAGGAGAAAATCCAATGGAAGCTATCGACCAAGGAGCTGCTACCACCTCCCAAGTAGGAGATAATGTGGTTGCAGAAAGTGGAGGACCATATTCTTCACACTCGCCTCCCTTGGTCCAAAAACATTCTTAGGGAAATACCTCATTCCATTCTCCCATAGAAGGTCATGTTGATGATACTACCCATCCATATTATGGTCCCAATGCTCCATTTTGAGATACCTCTATAGGACAAGCCATTGCCTCATTCGGCACCCATTGAAACCTTTCTTAAGAAGTTTCTCCAGATGAAGAAGAATGTAGACAATACCACATAGCCATTCTCCATGCACAAGAGATTGAAAGAAAAATAGATGAGATATTGGGCACACCACCATCACGTTCCATAATTGTTCCTATGGGAAGCCATTCACTTGCTGATTCCATAAGACCCATTCAACTGATTATAGATTGCATGGTAACACCACACAACCTAGGTCAAACTACCAACCCCACCACCTCCCATATTATGTTTGTTCCCAATCCTCCTAGGTCTTTTGCACCTGGGGCCCAACCTTCAATTCTTGTCTCATCATTACCTTCTAGTGCTGGGGGGAGACCCCTGACACGACCTAGGTTATCTTACAACAGAATTGTACCTATTTAAGGACAGACCTATAATATAGAATGATCTATAGTTTATGTCCCTCCCACCTATACTAATGTTGTTAATCCCCCATCTAGTTCAGTTCAGCCCTTGGGGGCAGAACCTGTAACCATTCAATCTTCTAGAGCTTATAGTTATCAAATACCTATCGGGAACATTAATTATCCACACAATCCTATAGGAATTCCTTATGCCAGAATTCCATACCCTAGTAATACTTTTACACCATGGGGGCGGCCTAACTGGTCTTACCTACCAGCTATGGGGGGGATACCCATACATACTACGGGAGGTGCCAAAGGACTGCCTCATGGAGGTCCTCCCCCTAGGGGGCCTAATGGTCCTGGAGGACCTGGTGACTTTCCTCCTTATTGTTATAGTGGATTTCACCACTCTAGGTGAATCGCACTTTGTATGGCCTTCCCCTGTCCCGCTGCAGACTCCTTAGACCCTATGGACCACTTTTTGTCCTTTGATGTTTCCTTTATCATCCCTAAAAAGATATGAAAAATGATATACGCGACTTTTAAACCTATAAGCACGTATATACGTGGGTTTGACCACTAAAACTATGTACATCGGGATGTGTGCATAATCCAAATCCTTTTGGAGTTTTCCTTGAAATGGATCCAACACATTTGACTCCTGGCCTTCCCTATGCCTTGAGATCACTCAGATTCGACCTTTCATTATCCCTTTGAAAATCTATATAAGGAACCCCTTGGTACATTGAAGGCATAAGAGAGAATTGAGAGAAAAGAAACTATGGTCCATTGTTGGTGGAACTTATGCTTGAGTCTGCATCCCTTTGTCCCTTGGAGCACTAGTGTGTTCTTCCCAAGCTTGCCTTTTTCTTGTGAGTTTGCTATCAAGATATGGAGGATTGAAGTGGTGGAGGCCCAAGTGGGGGATTCAGTTTCTCTAGTTCGTAGACGTGCCGTCAGAGGTTGTATCTTGTAATCTCTAATTTATATTAATAGAAATATCTTTTCCTGTTCAATAATGTGTGTTTGAATGAATATTTTATCCATGGGATTATGTCAAATGCTTGTATGTTATTGATTATATATGCTAGAATAGATCTAACACTATGATATCTAGAATGCTTGTATTGTTTACTTGTTGTTGAGGAAGTAACAGATCAATTCAAGCTGAAGTTTGGAAAGCTCAACGGGTATCTACTTCAACCGTCCAAAATAAGGTATGAGGTCTGATCCTTTAGTGTTAGACATTTAATTTCTATTGCATATTGGAAAGGATTGATTTATGGAGTCAAGGTGTCTGTTGTGGTACCTGAAGCCATAGGAATTTCTCTCCGTAATAGAATTGGTGACTCCACTGGGGAGTTCCTAGTAGTTTTCCTTTGGGGGTTGTTTTCTCGGCATTCAATGAATTTGAATTGGTATTTCTCTCTTGTTTCTGTGTCGGGTATGGGGGCGTGTATTCCTGGTAGAGTCTGATTGGTGTGAATTTTGTCTCAGCCTGTCTGTTGTTCTTGATTTTATGCACCTTTCTTCCTGTACGCGAGTTTTTGACTTACAATCGCGTATACATGCGGCTTCTTCTACGATTTCCGTGTATACACGCGAGTTTACTGTGAACAGTCGCATATGCCCTTGATTTTTCCTTTTTGGGGAAGATAGTTGGTTTCTAGGTGAATTCTAATATTTTCTGAGTCTCCTTTGGCACTGTCTGAGTCTGTTTAGACCTCTGTTACTGACCAAAAACGTTGTTTTTTAGGCTAAATTTTCTTTTTTTTAAGAAGGTTCTTGTCATGGCATTTTCAATTTTTTGTTTGAGATTAGTGCATTAGAGTTATTTTACCTTAGTGCTTTGCTTGAGTGCTATTTGGGTGTGCTTGCAGAGTCTAGGGGTCGTAGGATCGTTCTTTTTCTTTTTTCATCTCTGTTATTTTCAAAAAATCCAAAAATATTTGCTTATCATCATGCATTGCATTTTGCACTAGATTTGCTTTGGATTACTAGTTAGGACTTCATATACGAAAATTTGAATTTATCATTTGAAGAAGAATTGTGCATTTCACGTAGTAGCATACCCTATTTTCATGGACACAATGCATTTGCATTAATTGTTAGGTGTGCATTTTACTTCCTGTTGCGTCATAACACCATTAGTTGCACGATCATATCCTTTTTTTTTAGTAATAAAGCCAACTAAAATCAATGCTAAATAAAATGAATTACACTCTTTTCTTTTCTAGGGTGAACCAACAAGCTTAGGTTTTAGGATCTTGGAATAGTTCATTGTAAGTCAATTCTCCAAGATAACTAAATAGCAACATCTAGGTGTCTGTCCAGGTGAGTGTGTGAAATCCTTGGTATAACCAATGTTTCTCAGGGTCCTCCTCTCAAAAGGGATTTAAGCATGAGGTAGTGTGAGCGGTTATTGATTGGGATGAACTGTAGTCATAACTGAGTAGCACCGGAGATATTTCCAGAATTGTATTCGTATATGGGGGCTCTTTTGAGAGTGTTGGGCTTTTCTACCCTGCCCATATGGTCAATCCCTCTTGCGACTGTCCACTTGAGAATTGATTATATTGAGGTGACCTTAGTGGCCTTACCTAGGATATTGAGGGAGTACTTTGCAGGGGTTATTCTGCAGGTGTCCCGGCCAGGTTGGGGTCAAACATCACAGTTGCTTTACGCTTTGAAGCTGAGGGCCACAATAATTGGTTACGTACCTCCACTTGTTGTGTATGGGAGTCTCAAGCCTCTCCTAGGCAAGACATACCTGCTTCATTCAGGAGATCACTTATCCAGCCCTTGTTTGCTTGCATTTGGCTTTATATTTTATTAGTGATTTCTCTGTGCACGATAGTTGGCCTAGGGTTTACGTAAATAGAGAGTCTTTTCTATTTTTTGATTCATTGTGGATTCAAGTGTGGTTCCTCGCCGTTCTCATCGTTTAGCAGGACTTTCGCCTTCTACTTCTCCTCCTCCTTTGGGAGAGAGACCTAGATAATCCAGGTGGACTATTTCACACATTGATTCACACACCATGGGAGACCATTTAGAGGATATTCCTGAACCACCTCCTCCCATTCGTGTAGACGATGGGGAATTTACTCCTACTTATGATCCTTCACCCAACTTAGATGATTTAGGTCCTATGATTTCTGAGATAGGAACCTTGCACAGTAGGCCTACTCACATCGGGTATGATTCCCCATTGACGCGTTACCGGTATGGAATGCCGGAGGACGTCGAGACTCATTTTGAACCTGCCAGCACTAGCTACGGTAGTTATGATACGTCTGGTTTCCCTACACATGATTTGACATTTCATGTTGAATCCTATTTCGAGCCTAACATTATTCCTTGGGGAACTCTCATTCCTTACCATGCGAAGAGGTTTGGGAGCACTAGTCACATTGCACCTTCCATCCTAGTGGTGGAAGCTACATCATATCTCCCTCCTAGGTCTAGGGTTAGTGATCCGATTAGGATACCAGATCCGAGACGAGTAATGATTGGCGGTAGTACATATATTATTACTTAGGTCCCTTCATCCTCTGTCCCTAGTTCTTCAAATGTACATCCTCCACCTTATTCACGTGGTCCTTCGAGCCGGTATATGGCTACGATTCAGGTCTGTACTACAGTTACTAGACCGATTGTGTCTCAAGTTCACATACTACCAGCTGCTTCGGGAGGCTATGTTCATGCTTCTAGATGTCATCTTGCTACTTCCAGGTTGTATATCCCTACTTCCGGAGTGTATCTTCCTACCTAAGGAGTGTCTCATGGGGCATCGCATGCGATGACCTATGGACCTTATTATGGGACACAGTATGGATAGGTTTCTTCACCTTATGGAGGTGGGTATAACCAACCTGCTTACTCTCCTAATTATGGATTTGTAGCTCCTACTAGTCAAGGTCCACCATACTATGGTACTTCCATGCCACCCTATACAGGTCAGACGGGAGGAGGACACTATGGCCAAGGCCATGGTGGTAATAAACCCTATATGAACCAGGGAGTGGTCCATCGACCTCATAATCATAGGATCCATTTCCTTGTGACGCTTAATATTCTTGACTTATCGAGACTAGTGAACGATCATGTGGCTCATGACCCAGCTTGGCCAGCTATCCCTACCAATCTTCCTTCGGACATACCTAAGTTCGAAGGAAAACCGGAGAGGATCCGAGCGAACATGTCACTATTTTTCACCTTTGGTGCTCTTCGAATTCATTACATCAAGACTCAATCCGTTTGAAACTATTTCAACGCACCCTCACAGGGCCTGCTACGAAATGGTATATAGAGTTACCTAAGGGATCTTTCGCTTTGTTCGATGACCTTGCGATGACTTTTCTTAATCACTTCCAACTACCAGTGCTCTATGACATTGGTACTGAACACTTGTCAACATTTCGGCAAGATAAATCCACACATATTTCTTATCATATTCAAGAGTGGCATAGACAGAAGAGATTAATTAAATATTTTATACTGCCGGAATTCCTCCTCGAGTGGTTCCTCAAGTCGTTATTGCCATATATAGTGAAGGATGTTTCCACATCCGGAGTGTAGAATGAGGAACAAGTGATTTTTAGGGTGCAGGAACTGGACTTGATCTATGCTCAGTCCAGTTTGTTGTATGAGATTATTCCCAATGCTCCTCGTTCCAGTTTCAATCCCAAAGTCAAACCTGGACCACATGCCAATGGCATTGTGGGTTGTGCAAGTGCGAAACCTGCAGATTTGGTTGCAAAACAAGTTAGTCAATTGTCACTCAACCAATCTGCTTCGAGACAAGCTATGGCTTCATCTCAACCTGCCCAAACGGTGAATGTACTTTCTGTGCAATTGTCGAACCAGAAGGGTAACCAGCAGCCCAGACGGAATAGAAAAAAGGGTAAAAATAATAATCAAAAGGGTGGGAATAAGAATGAGAATGCTAACAATAGTGACAAGAATGGTAGAAATGCTGGGGGGGACAAGCAAGCGAAACATAAGGTTAAGTTCACTTGCAAGATATGTAAGGACGATCACCTCACTTACTTGTGCCCTCTGATTGAAGAAGCTTCGAGATTCTTAGCACAAGGCCCAGCTATGCTAACTAACCCTTTACCGCATAATCAAAATATGAACTCGAATTCCCATGACCAGTCTAGTGATGATGATCCACCAGAGGGGAGTGGTCATGGGTGCATTAACATGGTCCATGCTATGAAAGTTGTGACTCATGCGAAAGATTATAGTTCTTCACAACCCAGCCCAGGCAAAGAGCCTGATCCACCAAGGTCCCCTTTGCACATCGAGAAACCTACGGATAAACCTGAGGCTGCACCTCACATTCCTAAGGGAGTCCTTAAGCGTTCAGGGCATAATCCAAATGCCCGAGCCGCCCAGAATTATTCAGTTATCGAGGATTTGGGCCATACTCCTTGTGCGATGTCTACATTGGAAGTGCTTCAGAGTTGTCCTTCGCAAAGGAAGGAATTTATTTCTGCCCTTGGTGTGAACGATGATGATTCTTCCTCGCTTGCCCTACTATGTGTCTCTTTTGGTGCACATAGAATGTATTGGTATGAATGTTAAACGTACTGTGATTAACGAGGGCGCTGCTACTTTTGTGATGTCTTTGGCCTGTTGGAAAGGTCTCAGTTCTCCTAAGCTATCTAAATTAGTGACTATGTTAACTGCGTTCGATGGGAGATATTTTAGGCCACACAGCATCCTTCCTTCCCTTAAAGTCCATTTTGGGGGGAAGACCATTGCGATAGAGGTTGAGGTGGTTGATGCACCCCTTGACTATAATCTCTTGCTAGGTAGGAACTGGATGTGTAGTATGCAAGCCGTTGCTTCTTCCTTGTTCCGTGTTGTATGCTTTCCACATAACAGGAAGATCGTAACAATTGATCAAATGACATTCAAGAACTCATCTGTTACCACATCCTTGAGAGCTTCGATCTCGATCATTGAGCACTCTCAGCTGGAAAATGGGAGTGTGGGTGTAGGCATGTATCCATCCCTCATGGGAAGCTTTAGTTGTCTTCCACCGATCCTCATGATAGGATCTAGTTCCGATGAGGCATCAACTTCTATGACATCAGTGTCTTTTCACATGAATCATATGGAAGACACTTGGATTCTTCCTACACTGAGTACTTCGAGTGAGCCTGTCATTTCCTGCAACCATGATAGCTTATCAAGCTAATCTCAAAAGTGTTGCAGAGCCTAGTCCTTCCTCTTCACGGATGGAGGAGGAGGACCTGTATGTGCTGTCGGCATGGGCAGTACAGTCTTCTCATGCCCATGACTACCTTGATACAGTTTTCCCTTTGGATGAAGCGATTATTGAGGCTATGTCAGGAGTAGAGCCACCATGGGAGGAACTTCATCATAGATCATACTTTCTTCCAGAGCTTGACCATTTGGAGCATGAGGATTTTAGGGTGGTTCTTAGTTAGAGATTTGGTAGTCTTGTGGTTCCATTAAGCTCTCCTGGTCTGATGGCTGATGGAAACATGGAAAACATATATTCAACGATTCCTATCAACATCTCTCACAATGCTGGCATGATAGAGAATGTCTATATTCTGGCAAAATGTTCCCATGCTGAGATTCTGGAATATACTGAGCTATTCAAGGAATTTCGTGATATTTTTGCTTGGTCTTATGATGAGATGCCAGGTATTGACCCTCGTATTGTCAAGCACGAGATTAAGACTTACTCCAATGCTAAGCCTATTCGACAATGTTTATGTATGTTGAATCCTAGGAAAGCACCTTCCATTAAGGCAGAGATAGAGAAACTGTTGAAAGCTGGTTTCATCTATCCCATTCCCTTGACAGAGTGGGTTTCAAACCCCATTTTGGTGGATAAGAAGCAGGGAGCAATCTGCATATGCACTGATTTCCACGATTTGAATCACGCCTGTCCTAAGGATAACTTCCCCACACCATTTATAGATCATATTTTGGATGAGTGTGCGAGTAGCGAGGTATTCTCCTTTATGGACGGCTTTTCTAGCTATAATCAGATACAGATTAAACCTGAGGACCAACATAAGACTACCTTTATTTGTCCTTGGGGAATGTTCGCATATCGAAAAATGCCTTTCGGCCTTAAAAACACTGGAGTTACATTTCAACGGGCAATGACCTTGATTTTCCATGATCTCAAGTCAATTATCGAGGTATTTTTGGATGATCTCGCTGCTCATTCTCGTATGAGAATGTGTCATCCCTATCACTTGAGATTGGTATTCGAAAGATGCTGGCACTATTCAGTTAGATTAAATTCTCATAAGTGCATCTTTTGCGTGAATTCAGGTCGTTTGTTAGGATTCATCGTTTCGAAAGAGGGTATAAGAGTCGACCCTTTGAAGGTTGAGGCAATACTTCAATTATCTCCCTTAGAAAATATTCATCATCTTCAGTGTTTGCAAGGAATGGAAAACTTCTTACGAAGATTTTTTTTCAACTTTGCCAATTTGACTAGAGGCTTCATGCATCTCTTGAAGAAGGATACTCCCTTTTATTGGGATGAGTGAGCCCAGGAGTCCTTCAATACACTCAAGCGAGCCCTAGCATCGGCCCTAGTGATTAGTCCCCCAGACTATAGCCATGATTTATTATTATATGTGGCCACATCTTTAGAGATGATTGCTATGGTCTTGGTTCAAGAGGATGAGGAGCTCCAAGAGCATGTCATATATTATCTGAGTCGAAACCTTATTGACGCCGCGATTCGTTATTCTCATGTCGAGAAGCTTGCTTTAGCTACCGTACATGCGGTTCAGCGTTTGAGACATTATATTCTCCTTTGCCAGACCTTGGTTGTAGCCCATGTAAATCCATTTCAATTCGTCCTCACCCAAAGGATGATTGGGGGGAAGTATAATAAATGGATTGTCATTTTGCAAGAATTTGATCTCGAGTTTGTTTCAGCAAAATCGAAGAAGTCTTTAATATTTGCAGAGCTTATATCGGATTTTTTGAGCGAGGCCAAGGAGTTTGTTTGTGAAGATACATTTGTCGATGAACACATCTTCTTAATCTCTATGTTAGACCCATGGTATGGGGATATCATAATATATTTACAAACAATGAAGACGCCTACTCACCTATCGCGAGATGAATGATGACGATTACGTCATGTCTCTAAGAACTACCCCATAGTGGAAAATACTTTGTACCACCGTGGGGTAGATTCGATTTTACAATGTTGTTCAACTCATGATGAGGCTGAGGTTGCACTGACTGATTGCCACGGAGGGGCATGTGGTGGTCATTTATCTGGGCTTTCTACAGCTCAAAATATTTTGAGAGCGGGTTATTTCTGTCCATCGATATTTAAGGATTGTGTTTATGTGGTCAAGAGGTGCAGCCCTTGCCAGGTGTTCACACATAATATGCGCTCGAAACCTGCCCCGTTACATCCCATTATCACCATCAGTCCCTTCACTAAGTGGGGGCTTGATTTTATGGATTGAAAGCTCGCTTCGTCTAGGGGGCACCATCACATTATACTGGTTGTTGATTATTTCACAAAATGGGTTGAATCTATGCCTACAGTAAAATCCGACATTCAGACAGCCGCTCACTTTGTATTCAACCAAATTATTACTCGGTTCGGGATTTCGAAAGAGCTTGTCACTGACCATGGCTCACACTTTCAGAACCATATGATGGAAGAGTTGGCATCGAAGTTAGGGTATAAGCAAGAGAACTCCTCTTCTTACTACCCCCAAGCGAATGGACAGGTAAAGGTAGTGAATAAATCACTCAAATCCATTCTCCAATGAACCATCGCACAAAGCAAGAATAATTGGAACATTATGTTATATCCTTCTTTGTGGGCATATCGAACCGCGGTTAAGATTGCAACTGGTTTTTATCCATATCAGCTTGTACATGGAGTGGATTCAATATTGCTGGTTGAATGCGAAATTACTTCATTGAAGCTAGCTGTGGAAGCCTTACCAGACACTTCACCTTTGGAGGAGTGTTTGGTTCACCTTGAGCAACTTGATGAGCAGCGTCGGGATGCCTTGGTGGCTCTAGAGGTTAATAATCATCGTGTTAAGGTCCAGTACGATAAGTCTATCCGTACAAGAGTGTTTACTGAAGGAGACTTGGTCCTTTTGTGGGATCAACCGAAAGAACCATTGGGGGCAGGGAAATTTAATCCTATGTGGCGGGGTCCTTACGTGGTCAAGCGTGTGTTAGAGAAGGGTGGTTATGAGTTAGTGGATTACGAAGGAACAGCTTTGGCAGAGACTAGAAATGGGCTCTATCTCAAAAAATACTATGCATAATATTTAGCCAAGGCTGCTTGTTGTATATTATTGTACAGCTTTGCATAGTTAGGTCTTTTTCTTATCGTGATCGGGTTTGTGATTAGTTTCCATTTCTTTTGGCATATGTCAATGGAATCTTACACCTACATAGGATTCATGGATGGTGCAAGCCATCACACTCAACACTCAGCCTCTACTGCTTGGGTGATTTATACACCTATGGGTTAGGTCCTGTCTTCAGGAGGTGTATATCTACGACCATCTTCCAACAATGTTGTTGAATATAGCACCGTTATTGAGCTTCTACGGGATTCCATTCTACATGGCGTTCTATCTCTTGAGGTACGTCTTGATTCAAATTTAGTAGTGTCACATCTCAATGGTTTGTAGCATGTTAGATATCTGACGTTATTGAGAAGATTCTTACGTGTGAGATTGTTAGAATGACAATTTGACAATATAACATATATACACATTCCAAAAAATAATAATCAAGTTGCTAACTCATATGCTAACTACGTGTTAGATTGGCATTTGTTTCATTCACAATAAATTAATCATAAACACAATTTTTACACATGTAAAGAAATAAATTGATCACCATAAAACTTTTTATACATAAAAAATGTGATAATACATAGTGTCATGATAAAAAATTGGGGCTTTTAAGCCACCATCATATAATACATAGTCGTAAAAAATGTATACACTCCCAGGTGTCTAATCCTATGGAGGAGGGGGAGGGTTATGATCATGGAATGTCACTACGGCTCTAGCTAGCCATCGAAATAAATGCACCCATGCGCATGGTACACCCACCACCTGCCACTGCATGGCCTCAGGAAAGTCCTCGACTTGCACCATGGGAACTCTATGAGTCAGTCTCACAAAGTTGGTATGAATTCTCTGGAGCGTTCGCTCCGCATCCACACCCATGATGTCATCTCCTCTTCCCCTTCGTCTATGATGAGGGAATCCCTCTGACCGTTGTGGTCCCACATTTGCACACAAATGGTAGATGTCACTATGTGTTGTCACGCAAAAACATGTCTTTTTGCTTCCATAAAATCAAGAAAATACAAAAAAAATTCAATAACTCAAAAAATGTAAAAAAGAGCGAGGGTCGAGATTCATTACCTATATCGCCGTATGCTGATCCTGGTGGAAATGGCATGTCCGGGTCCCCCCGGAAATCTATCCCTGCATAGGGGTAGTCATCAATGGCAACTATCTGTCGTTGCCACCATGGAAAGAAGTTAGCTGGATATGGGTTGGCCACCCTACCAACCCCCAGTCTACGCATTGCATCTTCCCAACGCCGTTGGGCCGCATCTCAAACCCCGTGGAGAGGTCCACTCTAGGGCCCAATCCTGGAACACGCTTGAAGAAAAACATGCTCAAGATACTATTGAACCCAAAGTTCCACACCTTTCCTTCCTTACACTCACTGAGATGGTGTTTCATGTTGCTCAGTAGGGTAGTACTCCAGTCATAGATTGTGGGTCTCATGCACTCCACTGCATATAACATCACAGGCCGCGAGGTCTGGAGGAGTGATGCTAAGCCGGCTATCTTGCCCAGTGTCAATAATATGGCCTTTAGGCCCAACACCTATATAGAATTGGTAGGGACCTCACTCCCCACCTTCTTGATGTATGGATAACAGTACACTGCAATGTACTCATCGATAGTTAGGCCTCCCCCTGGCCCAACATGGGAACGAAGGTTCACCACCTCCCCTCGTGCAGAAATCCCTGTGATAAAGTATATGTCTTGCACCTCTATGGTGAGGGACATCCCATCAATATGAAAGGACTCTAAGTATGGATCCCAATAGTCTACCAGCATCTGTAGCATTCTTGGTTTGGCCCTCAAACCACCAAGACACCAAAACTTATAGAGTCTGCATGCACGAAGAGCTTGTTGAGCCATTAAGTCGGCCCTTACTGCTTCCTCTACTTCACCATGCTCACGATCTCTCCACTCTAGCACCATCCTACTAAAGGACTTGGAAATTTTCCCATTAGTTTAGTGAAAAATCATATACGTGGCCTCATACGTGATTGTTTTGAAAACAACCGCGTATGTACGCGGTTTTGAGATCCTTTTCTGTGTATATCCATCCCTATATGTGGAAAAAGCCTTGATTTCCACGTGGGCCGCAACGCTCATTTTGGGATGGCCAAAAAAACTCATTTGACCATGAAATTCTATAAAAATTATGTCAAAATGCAAGAGGAGAGTATGACTAAATACCTGGAAGAAACGGTTGTGAATTTCGCCGGCTGGATCTCCTGGAATTTGCAGTTTAAAATCAGAGCTCAAATGGGTAAAAGTTTCAAATGATTTATATTTTTTACTATTTATAGAAAAATTTTCAAATATTTGAAAATTTTTACCCCCTTTCTTATAGTTTCGACATTTTCTAACCATTTTTTACATTTTTGACATAATTGGTGTTGTAGAAGACCTTTTTCAGTGTCGTTTCAGCTGTTGGATTGACCCATTCGTTCCGATCTCAGGTATCATGTCTAAAATGGCATATAGGTTAGGTTTCACCACCATTTTCATTTTGCATGACCTTGTGACCGTATCACCATGACCTTAGGTACGAACCCACTCTATTATGTCATGGAACCTTCTTGTTGCTTTAGAAGTGGCATGATACGAGTGGTAGAGCTTCACCTTACTTGGGTACCCTAGTTAGCACCTTATTTGCATTTGGTTCCCATGCCGATGGTTTCTCCTTTAGGGTGTGGGAGTATGTTGTATAGTACTGCCATGACATTTCGCAAGAGCCTCATACTCCTCTTGATCTTATGCTGTCCTATTTCCCTCAGGACTCCCTCATGTCAAGTTGTGAATGCATTATCATGATCTTTTCTTGCCTTATTGAGCTTTATGTCGGCTCCCCTGACATTGTGTTTCAGCCATATAACCCGAGCTTGTCTCATATCTAGCCATGCAGAGCCATTTTTTATATCCTTCGCAGCTTGATTCCCTTTTTACCGGGAGGGGATTTTCCCCCGAGTGTCGATATCCTACACATGTATCCTTGCATTGAGCATAGGTATGTTCCACTACTTGGAACTAGTTTGTTTTCCCTTGTAACACTCATTTCCTCCTAGTTTGTAACTATAAAGCTAGTTTATTTTTTTTTCAAGCTTTTCAAATAACTGAAAAAGTCCAAAAAAATAAAAAAACCAAAAATCCAAACAAGGAAAGATGTTATCTTTGGCAGCTATTGAGTCGTGTCGCCTTCGAATAGAGCATTGTATATCACATCCATTGGTTGGGTTATAGTTTGACTTTAGGAGCTGTACTCGTTTATCTGAGTTTATCTCCACCGACTGGTTAAGCTTCTAGTCCCTATGGAGCCTTTGTTGATGCCTCCTGTGTCACAGAGATGTCCCAGTTTGTATATCGAGCCTATGCTGCCTTCATTCAGTCACCATATGCTGTTATGCTCTTGTTCGAAGGAAGTTGAAACCTGAGTTAGCCATTCCTCAGTTATCTTGACTTTGCATGTCGGCCATTCTCAGTGCAGTTACTGGTTCATGCACTCTATGATCGAGTCCTTCCACATTATACAGCTTTGCTGAGTACCTCGTGTTGGATGATGGGGGATGCCTTAATTCCCTCCTTCCAGTGGATTTCATCCCATCGAATTCAGATCATTTATTCTGGGATTGGAGTCTAGAGTCATTTTGAGTGCCTTGAGGCTTGCAATCATCAGTGGCAGGTTCTCTTGCCATCGACAGTTTCTTGGGAATACATCAATGTCCCCTAATCAATGGACTCTTTCACGTGTTCGACCTCAACACATTTATTCACACTTGTTAGTTTGCACTCTAGTACCTTGATTCCCATTTTCATTATCGGTGGGTAATCTCGTGTCTGTTAACGGTATACATTAATGACCAGTAATCAGACGATGGACTACTATGTTCAACCTCGACACCTCTATTCGCATAGTAGGACATGTACTCATAGCGGTTTGTGTAGAATACTTTCTATATTAGTGGCATCCCTTATATGCTTCCTCCTTGATCGTGCCAGTGTTCATGAGATTTCAGCTCTCATGACTTGATTCCAGTATATGTCAGATATTTCCAGCCACTATGGAGATCTTGATCTATTATATATCTTCAGCCATTTTGGAGATCATGGTCCTTTGTATATCTTCATCATGGATATTCTGATCTATGTATATTTTCAATGGCAATGACCACATATGTGATATCATGTTTCATGCCTATTCATGGCCATTGCACTCTTATGTATCCGGGACTGCTATATCTATTTGCAATTGTATGCAGAGTCGTATTATTGTACTATGCTGATTGGGTGGTTGGTATTCCATTTGTGATCCTTCATCACTCCACTTCTGGGATGGACTTATAATGTATTTCAGCCATCGTATGACCCCTCTGACCTCACACATTAGGGGGCATCTGTTATAGTGGATTTCACCACTCTAGGTGAATCACACTTTGTATGGCCTTCCCTTGTCCCGGTGCAGACTCCTTAGACCCTATGGACCACTTTTTGTCCTTTGATGTTTCCTGGATCATCCCTACAAACATATGAAAAATGATATACATGACTTTTAAACCTATAAGCACGTATATATGCGGGTTTGACCACTAAAACTGCGTACATCGGGATGTGTGCATAATCCAAATCCTTTTGGAGTTTTCCTTGACATGGATCTGACTCATTTGAATCCTTGCCTTCCATATGCCTTGAGATCGCTTAGAATCGACCTTTCATTACCCCTTTGAAAAGCTATATAAGGAACCCCTTGGTACATTGAAGGCATAAGAGAGAATTGAGAGCAAAGAAGCTATAGTCCATTGTTGGCGGAACTTATGCTTGAGTCTGCATCCCTTTGTTCCTTGGAGCACTAGTGTGTTCTTCCAAAGCTTGCCTTTTGCTTGTGATCTTGCTATCGAGAGATGGAGGATTGAATTGGTGGAGGCCCAAGTGGGGGATTCAGTTTCTCTGGTTCGCAGACGCGCCATCAGATGTTGTATCTTGTAATCTCTGATTTATATTAATAGAAATATATTTTCCTATCCAATAATGTGTGTTTGAATGAATATTTTATCCATGGGATTATGTCAAATTCTTGTACATTATTTATTATATATGCTATAATAGATCTAACACCATGATATCTAGAATTCTTGTATTGTTTACTTGTTGTTGAGGAAGTAACAGATCAATTCAAGCTGAAGTTTGGAAAGCTCAACCGGGATCTACTTCAACCGTCCGGAATAAGGTACGAGGTTTGATCCTTTAGTGTTAGACATTTAATTTCTATTGCATATTGGAAAGGATTGATTTCTGGAGTCAGGCTGTCTATTGTGGTACCCCAAGCCATAGGAATTTCTCTCCGTAACAATTATGGTCCTTGTGGTCTTGGTGGTCTTGGGGGGCCTGGTGGCTTTCCCCCTAATGGGATTGGAGGGTTGGGTGGCCCTCCTCCTAGTGGTTCTAGAGGCTTTGGAGTTTACCTCCTGATGGCCCTGGAGGTTCTGGTCGTCTGCCTCCTGGTGGTCCCAATGGTCCTTGTGGTCCAGGAGGCCCTGGTGGTCCTAATGATCCTAATCCTGAAAATAAACACCCTGTGGTTGGATTTTCCAATAGTTCTTCATCAAAATAGCATGTTTATCAGTCTACTTATGGTCCTACTGGTAATTATATGCCCTACCTATATTACCAGTATGTGCAAACTAATCATTAGTTACCTTTCATAGAAACTTTGGACTTTCCTAACTTATCCAATTTTATTAATGACCCCATTTGATACAATCCCTCATGGCCTCCCATTCCAGTAAAGTTACCATCAGACATCCCAAAGTTCGATGGGGAGAAGGGAGATGATATGATAAACCATTTCATGACATTCCATCTGTGGTTTTCTTCAAACTCCCTCATGGATGATTCAGTTTGGTTACGACTTTTTCAACGAACTTTGACCAGTATAGCCACGAAGTGGGACGTTGAACTTCCACAACATTCGTTTGTGGATATTGGCTCTTTGGAAACTATGTTTCTTACACACTTTCAGTTCTCTATCCATTATGAAATGGGTATTAATCTCTTAAATTCTTTGCGACAAAACACCTCCACCCCCATATCCAATCATATCCATGAGTGGAGAAGGCAAAGAAGGCTTATTAATGCCCCTATTCCGAATCAGTTATTAGATGATTGGTTTACCAAATATTTGTTGCCTCCAATTGCCCAAGATGTGGCTATGGGTAGTGTTTTTACTGAAGAGCAGGCTATTAGGCGAGCCCAGTATCTAGATGTGGTCTATTCCCAGTCTGGAACTCTTTACGACTTGATTCCTCGAGCTCCTCGCCTAAGCACTGACCCCACAAAGCCACCAACAGAAGTACCTATTTATGGGATTCTTGGTTCAATCCAGTCCTTGTTAGTAGTGAAACCTACCAAGCAACCCCGAACTACCACCGCTACTCCTCCGGCTCCTAAGGTTTCCGTCGAGGTCAATTCTATTCAGAGTACTCAAACCTCTGGAAACAATAAAAGGAAGGGTAAAAATAAGAATAAAAAACCCAGAAACCAACAGGAGAATCCAAGACCAACCAACAATGATAACGATAAAGGGAAAAGAAAGGTAAAATATCCATGTCTGCTACGCAGCGGTGACCATTTCACAAAAGAGTGTCCTCGTCGGGATGAAATCTCCTAGTTTTTGAAATCAAATCCTGCACTCGCAATTCTCACAGATCATTTCCCCTCCCAAAAACAACTGATAGACCACATGTCTAATCAGGGAAGTTCTAGTTCGTCAGAGGAAATTCATATGATGTCCTCAGATACCATTAATCTACAAACTCAAAGTCAGAATTATGAGAAACCTGTAGATAAGAAATAAGATCATACTTATTTAGGGAAAGCTCCCTCTACTAGTTCTCCTGAATCCTCGTCTACTCTCCCCCTAACCATCGAGAAGCCTAATCTCGACATGATTTTGCGTCCACCCAAGAGTACTCTTAGGAAGGCTGTATTTAACCCTAATGATCGAGCTACTCAATTTTATAATGTAGTTGAAGATCTCGCTCAGGAACCTTGTGCAATGTCTACCTTAGAAGTACTCCAAAGTTATCCTACACAGCGTAAAAAATTGTTAACGGCATTAGGAGCTTTAGACCGAGATAATACTAAATTGATTCATTTCAATAATAAGAACTATAAGTCTAGGATACCTCATAAACTTTTTTTTCATATCATTACGGAAGTAGTTGGAAACAAGATTCTTAGAACGGTACTAGATGAAGGAGCTTCGACCTCAGTTTTGTCTCTATCTTGTTATAAAGCTCTCGGCGCTCCTGAGCTTGTAACATCACCTATGACTTTGAAGGCCTTTGATGGATGAGGTTTCTAGTCCCATGGTCTCATATCATCCCTCACAGTCATTCTTGGGGGAAAAACAGTTTCTGTTCAAGTAGAAGTGGTAGATGCCCCATTAGATTACAACCTCCTATTAGGAAGAAATTGGTTTTATGCCATAACTATTGTCGCTTCGACAGTATTCTGAATAGTCCAATTTCTGCATCTAGGGAGAATTGTTACCATTGACTAGCTTGACTTCTACACATTGGATGTTACTACATCTATGGCTAATAACATCGCCATGTTATTCCAGTCCCCTCCTCCTTACCAGTCAATTGGGGTAGGCATGTTGAAGGATTCATCCATTATGGGGATTTTTCCATCCACTCCTCCTAACACGGATACTGCGACAGTCCATATGATCACCTCTTTTGATTGTGATCCTAAGGGCAAACAAGTTGTTGATTCCACCTCATTGAGTTCACACGAGTTAATTTACCATTCAAACATTTTTCGATGATCACAGTGATGACTTTCATCTAGTGGCTTCAGATCCTTACCATTTACCTTACTGGTTAGAACCATCTCTTCCTATTCTAGATTATCTCTCTAATACTTTTCCTTCTGACGAGTCCATTATGGAGATCATGAGTACGAATGAGTCCATTTGGGAGGATCACCATCATAGATCCACGTTCCTCCCCAACACCAGTTTGGTTAACCACGATTACGCATCCCTGTTTCCTACTTATATTGTCAACGTACACCAAAGTCCCATATTGTAGTAAGACACAGATTCTGAAGGAAACCTTTGCAAAATTACTTAGATGAACCTGATTGACATATCATCCAAGCCTGGTACCATTGAGCATGTTCATGTTGGGAAAAAATGCTCGACAGATGAATCTAAACCATACAAGGCACTTTTCAAATAATTTCATGATATTTTTGCCTAGTCTTATGAAGATATGCTGGGGATTGACCCATCCATTGTGGTCCATGAGATTAAAACATATCCCATGGCCAAGCTTGTCAGGCAAAAACTATGGAAAGTCCATCCACGGAAGGCCATAATTATTAAAGCTGAAATAGTGAAACTTCTCAAAGATGGGTTTATTTATCCCATACCTTTGACAGAATGGGTATCGAATGTTGTCCCTATCAATAAAAAGCAAGGCACCATTGGAGTCTGTATCGACTTCAGGGATTTGAATAAATCTTGTCCCAAGGACAACTTTCCTACTCCACACATCGATCAGATTATCGACAACTATGCTGGAAGTGTCATCTTCTCATTTATGGATGGCTTCTCTAGCTATAATCAGATTGAGAAATTACCCACCAATCAGCACAAGATGACATTCATTTGCCCATGGGGAACCTTTTCATATAAGAAGTTACCTTTTGGCTTGAAAAATGCTAGAGCCACATTCCAATGTGTGATGTCCTATGTGTTTCACGATATTAAACATATTGTTGAACCGTACCTTGATGAACTCCCTGCTCATTCACAACAACGGGAGGACCATCCTGGTCATCTTAGAGACATTTTCCTAAGATGTCATCATTACAATATATGGCTCAATCTGCATAAATGTGTTTTTTGCGTTGATATAGGAGGTATGTTAGGCTTTGTGGTCTCTAAGGATGGCATCCAAATTGACCCCTTGAAAATTGCCACCATTTTAGCTCTACCAGCCCCAACTAATCTCCTTGAACTCCAAAGTTTGCAAGGGAAGGAAAACTTTCTATGTCATTTCGTGTGGAATTTTGCAGAGAAAACACACGGTTATATGTGTCTCCTTAAAAATGACACCCCATTCTTTTGGGATGACCAAGCCCAATGTGCCTTTGATAATATCAAACACACTCTGACTCAGTCACCCATGACACACCCCCTGGATTATTCAAAGGAGTTTCTCTTGTATCTTACTACCTTCGCTACTACCATTGCTATGGTTTTGGTGTAGGAAAATGCCAACGATCAGGAGCACATGATTTACTATGCTAGTAAGAATCTTATGGATTCTAAAACCTGATATTTACTCATGGAGAAGTTTGCATTGGCCACGGTCATTGCTGTACAAAAATTTTGTCACTACATTTTGCTCCTCACAACCACTGTATTGGTAGACCAGAACCCTATGTATTACATCTTGACTCATTAGGTGTTCAGGGGCAAGTACTCCCGATGGATAGTCGTACTAGAGGAGTTTGATCTAGAATTTGCCAAATCCACATCAAAGAAATACCTAGTTTTCATCGAGCTCATGTGTGATCTTCCTTGTGCTACAACAAAATTTGAGCCCAGTGATTCATTTCCTGATGAATTTTGTTCCTGATCAACACTACCGATCCATGGTATGGATATTTTCTTATTTGTCTCCAAACACAACAATTTCAGCTACATTTATCCCATGACGATCACCGCCGTATCCGTCACCACGTGAAATAATACCACATCCTGAATGATACCTTGTATAGACGTGGGATTGATTATGTTCTCCGGCGATGCCTCACTCATGAGGAGGCTGCACATGTGTTGAATGATTGTCACTCTGGAGCATGTGGTGGTCATTTATCTAGGATGGCTATAGCCTAGAAAATCCTTTGCACTGGCTATTTCTAGCCCTCAGTCTTCGAAGACTGTCATGAGTCTGTTATGCCCACCTTGTCAACTTTTTTATCCCAAAAAGCACACTCATCCTACTTCACTACACCCCTTCATTGCCATTGGCCCATTTTCCAAGTGGGGGATTGACTTTATGCATTGTAATCCTACCTCAGCCGGGGGGAATGGTTACATCATCATAGCCATTAACTATTTTACAAAATGGGATGAGGTCATGCCTACATATGCAGAATATGGTAATACTATCTCTGTCTTCCTGTTCAATCATATCATAGTTAGATTTGGAGTCCCGCAGTCCATTGTTGACGATCATGGATCACATCTCTGTAATCAAATGATGGAGGAACTAAGTGCCAAGCTATGTTTTTTCCATGAAAACTCTACGCCATATTATCCACAAGCTAATGGTCAAGTAGAGGCCATTAACAATGTTTTGAAAACTATGCTTTGTCGGATGGTTGGAGATCATAAATCCAACTGGCACTACATTATTTTCTCCGCTCTTTGGGCTTATAGGAATTCAGTGAAAATAGCTACTGGTTTCATGCCATTCCATCTTATATATGGACTCAAAGCTGTCTTACCGATTCAATGTTAGATTCCATCTTTACAACTTTCCGTCGAACTTCTCCTAGATACTTCCCGATAGGAAGAAATATTTTTGTACTTGAATAACCTTGACAAGAGTCAAAGAGATGTTGCCTTAGCTAATGAGGTGCATAAGAAACACGCGAAGGTGTAGTATGATAAATCCTTCCAACCTCATTCCTTTAATGAGGGTGACCTAGTTTTGACTTACAACTAGAGTTACGACAAACAAGGGAAAGGAATGTTCGAGTCCATGTGGTACAATCCTTTTGTCATTTCTAAAGTTTTAGAGAAAGGATCCTACAAGCTCATTGACAATGATGGAATCCCTTTGGGAAAACCTCGTAATGGGTTGTACCTAAAAAGGTACTATGCCTAGGTCTTTATTGGATAGTATCTTGTATATATGTATACTAATTGAATTTCAGTGTGCTTTTAGTATTTTCAATATGGTTTTGATTTTAGTGTTCGCATCTATTTATAGCATGTTTTGGTCATGCAGAGCAGATGGATTTCTATGGCTTTGCTGATGGTGATTTCCACCACACCTTGAATCTTGCCTCAGTTTCTTGGGTCCTCTATTGCCTGGATTAAGATTTGGTCAGTTCAGGAGCGGTTTGTATTGGTCTTGCTTCAAATAACATCGTCGAGTATCGAGCAGTCATAGGTCTTTTGACTGAAGCTACCTCCCAAGATGTTCACAATCTGGTAGTCTTGATGGAATCACAACTTATGGTTTGTCATCCAAACCATGTCTACACCATTATAATTCTTGTTCTTCTCTGCCTTTCCCGGAGGGTACGTTTGTTAAAAAGGTCATTTGAAACCATCACTTATAGGCATATCACTTTGAATCATTAGCTAATTACATCCTAGATTGGCATATTACCCACTCCTGACGTTAAATCAAATATGGTTCATTGTAAATAAAAAATCAAAGACACATAAAACTCATGTAAAATGCATTTACCATTTGAGACATATAAACACCAGGTAAAAGTATCTCTCTCTCTCTCTCTCTCTCTCTGTATATATATATATATATATATATATATATGAACAAATTTACAAAAAATAGGTCACGAGACCTCATCTGAAGCACGTAGGATTTCAAGCAAAAATCACAATACAAAATCCTGAAGCTATCAGCTTTCAGTAGATATCTAATGCACACAATGTCTAGTGATGCTCATGGTAGCACATCACTACCCAAGCTACTCTACATAGAAAACTACTAAATCAACCCGGTACTCCCGCTGTAGATCTCAGATACCTCAGAGGGAGGTCATCAATAGAAGCGTCATGGATGTATAAGGTTAACCTCTCTAGGTTTTCCTCTAACTCCCCAGTGATATCATCGCCCTGTTGTACAAAGCTTGCTCCAAATCGTCTATCCAATGGGGAAGCTTCCCCAGGTTGTGCTGCTCCAATGTCTGCATGAAAATATTCAGATCTCATTACTTAACATAAAAAATAGAAAACATCAAAAACATAAAAACATTTTATCCATTTTAGGGTTTCTTACTTCTGACCAATGTCACCCCACTGTCTTCTAGGTGGGAACAGTACGTCAGTGTCTCTACTGAAGTTCGTAGCCACATAAGCATAATCCTCCACCATGAGGATATGATCTTGGAGCCATCTGAAGAACGGGTCACCGAAATTCATCTTCCCCCTGCCTACTCCAGTACGCACCATAATCCAGACCCACCTCTGCATATGGGGGTCCCGCGCTCTCAGCTCTTTGAAGACCACCTGAGGTCTCATCTATGGTACCTACTTGAAGAAGAAGTAGGCTAGAGTGGAGCCAAAGCTAAACTGCTTGAGTTCTCCCTACCAAAACTTAGTCAACTGATCTTTGAATATCAAAAGCAGGGCTTCCACCCAGTTGAATACTGTAGGTGCCATGGCCTCTATGGAATCACTACTACATTTTGACCAAAAATCCGACGGCCGTATTGTCGGATTTTCGACACTTCCATGTCGCATGTACGACACTATGATTTTTTTTTAACCGTCGAAATATTTTCGTCAGTTATCCAACATTTGTTAATCTGTCGGTTAAGTGACACCTCAGTTACCATTGGTTAAATGTAAGGCATCGGTCAAGCGACATGCTAAACCACCGGTTAAGCGACAAATAAGACCATTAAGCGTCGGTTAAGAGACATGGAGAACCGTCGATTAAGCAACGAATATGAACATTAACCGTCGGTTAAGTGACATGAATAGCCGTCGGTTAAGCGACGAAGATGAACATTAAGAGTCACTTAAGCGACATGGAGAACCGTCGCTTAAGCGACGGTAGGGAAGTTTTAAAAAAAAATGATTGCAGACGTCGCGTAACCGACACCTATAGGCGTCGCTTAAGCGACAGAATGGCATTTAAAAAAAAAATATTGTGTTTTTTTTTTGGTAAGAATAACTATCATGTTCAGGGTAGTTTACTCTACAAGATGGAAAATATTTTCATTATTAAATGTGAGAGATTGCAACTCATTAAAGCTGCCCACACCTCCAAAGTTTTGAACTTACAAAGGAATTTTTACCGACCTAGAATGAAAGAAAACGTAGCTTCATTTATTATAGCATGCATACTTTGTTGTAGAAGAAATATCAGTAATAGGAAGCAAGGTATACCCCCCTCACATGCAATCCAGGCACTTTTTCTAAATTCAGCTGAGATTTGAACACGTAAGACCTCATGCATTATCCCACACTGAATGACATACAGAAATTGCTCTTGCTTTGGCTCTAATAATTTGATCAATGATGCTATACATACATTCATTTCATCACCTCTTCTAAAACCGTTCACCCATTGTCCAAGTATCCACCATCTCAGGCAAACATTCCTGTTACTGATTTGATTCTTACATAGAGCTGCTTTGACATATTCACTCTGTCAAGACATTGCACACCAGATGAAGCTTAATTCCTTTATTATTTGCTTGGTAGGTTGCTAAAAAATGAAACTAATTTAGATATTTTCACGTTAGAGAAATTTGAAAAGATGAGTGTTTTGTATCTCAACCTTTTTTGCTACATTTTTGGACAGTGACTCACCAAATAGTGCATTGCCAGAAAAAAGGAAGGATTCTAACCACTAAAATTAAAGCAAAGTTTGGGCATGATTGATGAACCTTAGTAGAAATTCACACAACCAAAAGTACATTTGGTGAGTTTGACTAAAACCATAGTTCCAAAGGAGTGGAATGTTATGAGATGACTCTGAAGATGCAGTTTGATACAAAGATTGAAAATTGGAAATGTATAAATTGAATGATAGAAAATCTTTCGCAGGAAGGGGTAAAAAGCCTCCAATCATAGCCGGAATGTGTGCAAATGTTTATTGAGTCCTACTGCTATGGAATGATATTTTCCTAAAACATCATACCTAACCTACACATAATAGCTTCTCATTTTCTAATTTTCGTACAGCACAAGTTGGCTCAAGAGATTTTGAAAGTAAAACATATATGCATGGTTGTAGAAAGGCATCAAATATTAGTGGAGCTCAAAAATCCATGACGAGGCACACTACTCATTTCATATGCAGTCAAATTAATTTATTTCTAGCAAAGGCCTCTCTCTTGCCACATGCACATCGTCATGTTCTCACATGATTAGAAGAAAAGAAAAGATTAAAGTTTGTTTACCTGGATTCCTAGCCAAACCAAGCAATAGTGCAGACCAATAAGGTTCACAAGAACACTACGCTTAGGTGTGAGTAGATACAATTGGACATCTTTGAATCCCATTTCAGTCTTTTTTAAAAGTTCCATAGCTCTCTGGTAATCTCCTACTTCAATAGATTCGTAGCGGGCACTCTATTTTACAAGTTCTACTATAGAAACTGCTCTTTCAGCCATCTCTGTCTGCCATTTGATATAGAATGACTGCCATCCTTGCATTGTCACCAAAAGAATGGGTACATGCAACAGATAAGAATAAAAAATTACTGACAAAGATATTTAAACAAAAGCTTAAAATAATGTTTGAAAGATGTTAAATATATTGACAACATATGCTCACAAGTCACAACTCCCTCATGTTCTACTGCTAATCTCTTAAAATTGAAAGTGCATTTAAAACATTTAAAACACACAACTAGAACAATGCTGCTAATCATCCTATGCTGCCTGTACTCATTCAAAGGGAAGCATCCTCGTTCATGTTGATTCAGAAGGAAAATGTCAAATGGAAAGAGAGTAGAGAGAACCATTATTCCCTCGATTCTTAGTTTTAAACTAGAGCATCCTGACATAGGTGTTTAACCATGAAACCTGTATCCTAACGGGCACAATTATGAAGCCAAAGCATAAGAATAAAGTGATCAAAAGTCAATTGATTTGTAATTTTACAGATTTCATAATACTCTTCCTACATTTTCATTAGAATTTAAATATGTATGTTCTCAATAAGAACGATCCTCAAGAGTTTCCACATATGTTCTTAATCAGCAAGGAGCTGGTAGGGTATAGTTACTTGAGTTGAAGGTTCATAGGTATTTTAAACATTTTCCTAGGAATAACATTGAAGCATATGTTGTAGTCATCATGCAATGACTTTGTAGAATCCCTTATAGAATGACATTTCTGGAAAGAGTTCTGCATTGGAATTTTCCGTTCTCTCTCTCAAGGCAAGACTCTGTTCCTTAACAATGGACTTTTGAAGGATACTTCATTTCAGTTGCTTCTCTATTTTTCTTGATAAATTTTTTTATACATGGTCTCATAAATTGATGCTTCTCAATTATTGATTTGGCAGGTTTACCAAATTGGTTTCTTACATTATGTAGAATGTTACATGAACAGGTTGAGCATAAATTAG
Organism: Pseudotsuga menziesii; assembly: GCA_001517045.1. NCBI lineage: Eukaryota > Viridiplantae > Streptophyta > Pinopsida > Pinales > Pinaceae > Pseudotsuga > Pseudotsuga menziesii. The sequence continues at coordinate 82,517 of LPNX010085693.1, forward strand.
TTATTGGTCACAGTCGTTGTGGAGGAATTAGGGCACTTATGTTAATGCCAGATGAAGAAACGATTTCAAGGTTAGCTATCATATCATTGAGAGAGAGAGAGTATAATTTTATTAAAATGTTGACAAGGACAACCTCCCATCCTCTACCTTCAGAACTTGATTTACTAGGTTTTCTTCAAGTTCGATGGATAAGGCACACCTCATAACAAGTTCACACACTTATCCTACTGCTGTTCACACACAAGATTGATTATTAGAGGCTGTTACATGCTCAATTTTTTTGGCTTTTTGCTTCTTCATAGTTGTATGAGACTGTTTTGGGGTTGAAAAGTGCCCATAATCCATGTAGGTGTGCCCAGGACTGCTATAGGTGACTGATTATGCTCATGACAGTCCATATCTTTTAAGATCCATGGTTGTTCCTCATGAAAGTCACCCAAAGAAGTGCCCATATTTGTTGTAGGTGACTGTGTTTTACCACTTTTAGGGCCGTTGTGTGAAAATATGCATCAAAATGCCCCTTTGAAGGTTGTTTTATGGATAATAAGTGTACAAACCAAGGTTAAACAAACTTGATGTTTATTGATTATTTTAGATTCATTATACTGTTGTTTTGATGCAAACTGCTACTCCATTGTTTATCTCACAGAGGCTACCGTCGTTGAGTATTTAAAGACAATTTTATTGATTAAATGTGAGAGATTGCAACTCATTAAATATGCCCACACCTCCAAAGTTGTAGGGAATTTTAGTGTTGGGAAGATAGTTTTGAACTTACAAAGGAATTTTTACCGACCTAGAATGCAAGAAAATGTAGCTTCATTTATTATAGCATGCATACTTTGTTGTAGAAGAAATCTTAGTAATAGGAAGCAAGGTATACCCCTCTCACATGCAATCTAGGCACTTGTTCTAAAGTCAGCTGAGATTTGAACACGTAAGACCTCATGCATTATGCCACGTTGAATGACATACAAAAATTGCTCTTGCTTTGGCTCTAATAATTTGATCAATGATGCTATACATACATTCATTTCATCACCTCTTCTAAAACCGTTCACCCATTGTCCAAGTATCCACCATCTCAGGAAAACATTCCTATTACTGATTTGATTCTTACACAGAGCTGCTTTGACATATTCACTCTGTCAAGACATTGCACACCAGATGAAGCTTAATTCCTTTATTATTTGCTTGGTAGGTTGGTAAAAAATGAAACTAATTTAGATATTTTCACGTTAGAGAAATTTGAAAAGATGAGTGTTTTGTATCTCAACCTTTTTTGCTACATTTTTGGATAGTGACTCACCAAATAGTGCATTGCTAGAAAAAAGGAAGGATTCTAACCACTAAAATTAAAGCAAAATCTGGGCATGATTGATGAACCTTAGTAGAAATTCACACAACCAAAAGTACATTTGGTGAGTTTGACTAAAACCATAGTTCCAAAGGAGTGTAATGTTATGAGACGACTCTGAAGATGCAGTTTGATACAAAGACTGAAAATTGGAAATGTATAAATTGAATGATAGAAAATCTTTCGCAGGAAGGGGTAAAAAGCCTCCAATCATAGCCGGAATGTGTGCAAATGTTTATTGAGTCCTACTGCTATGGAATGATATTTTCCTAAAACATCATACCTAACCTACACATAATAGCTTCTCATTTTCTACTTTTCGTAAAGCACAAGTTGGCTCAAGAGATTTTGAAAGTAAAACATATATGCATGGTTGTATAAAGGCATCAAATATTAGTGGAGCTCAAAAATCCATTACGAGGCACACTACTCATTTCATATGCAATCAAATTAATTTATTTCTAGCAAAGGCCTCTCTCTTGCCACATGCACATAGTCATGTTCTCACATGATTAGAAGAAAAGAAAATATTAAAGTTTGTTTACCTGGATTCCTAGCCAAACCAAGCAATAGTGCAGACCAATAAGGTTCACAAGAACACTACGCTTAGGGGTGAGTAGATACAATTGGACATCTTTGAATCCCATTTCAGTCTTTTTTAAAAGTTCCATAGCTCTCTGGTAATCTCCTACTTCAAGAGACTCGTAGCGGGCACTCTGTTTTACAAGTTCTACTACAGAAACTGCTCTTTCAGCCATCTCTGTCTGCCATTTGATATAGAATGCCCGCCATCCCTGCATTGTCACCAAAAGAATGGGTACAAGCAACAGATCAGAATAAAAAATTACTGACAAAGATATTGAAACAAAAGCTTAAAATAATGTTTGAAAGATGTTAAATATATTGACAACATATGCTCACAAGTCATAACTCCCTCATGTTCTACTGCTAATCTCTTAAAATTGAAAGTGCATTTAAAACATTTAAAACACACAACTAGAACAATGCTGCTAATCATCCTATGCTTCCTATACTCATTCAAAGGGAAGCATCCTCGTTCATGTTGATTCAGAAGGAAAATGTCAAATGGAAAGAGATCAGAGAGAACCATTATTGCCTCGATTCTTAGTTTTAAACTAGAGCATCCTGACATAGGTGTTTAACCATGAAACCGGTATCCTAACGGGCACAATTATGAATCCAAAGCATAAGAATAAATATGCGAGAGGTTTTTTGAGAAAATAGTGAACAGATTTAGACCAAGACAGGGACTCAGTTGGAAAGTGGAATTAGAAGGAGCAAGACTGTAATGCAGTTCATCTCCCAAAATAGAGACTTCAGAAGTGTGGCCCAACCTAAGCACAGGTGAATGGAAAAGGAAAATATCACATCAAAAGTAGCTTGCAAAATTTGGATCCTTCACAAATTTCAAATTTATATAAAGTTACAAACAAAATGAAATCAAGTCCCAAAAGCATCTCAATCTCTCAGGCATTTACAAAGAATCCTATCACCAAATTAATGAAGAACATGTCAGTGCTCTTTTACGAATGCTACAACCACTGCTTTTAGTTGATGAAAGAATGGAGGGGGCTGGTGTTTCAGATATGTCCTATGAAGAACACTTCCTTGAACATTTTCACAAAGCATGCTTTAACCTATTACATGAACTTGTTAAGTTCCTCCAGTGGAACTTAACAGCACACAATTGGTTTACTGGTCTTTGCTAATTTCAAGACTGATGTTGATTCTTCGGCACATGATTCTCCACTCTACAACCTTCCCATCCTAGTTGATTTTCAATATAAGAAATAAGTTAATACATATTACACAAGGAGGAACTTTTCAGCTTCCCACAGGAACAGGCTATTTAGAATCATGGGTATATCATGTGGTACAAAGTGTTATAAATGTTAATGAGGGAGTCACAGAGTAGATACAAAATAGGAAAGAATGTCATAGCTGGTCAGTGGTACTTGTTGATGCATAGTTGTCATTGATGCCAAAGGAACCATTAATAACAAAGGTCAGGATGAGGGCAGAAGTAAGATCAGCAAGAGTGATGATATAGCTGCCAGTTTGAAGAAGTATATATGAAGTCATTAATAGACCAGCCAAGCTCATGAAGGTAAATGTATTTGGTAAAGGTACTTCACCTACAGGAGATGCATCAGAGGTGGCAGCTAAACATGATATATAGCAGGTGACTTGAAGACTTACAGAAGCAAGCCTCATTAATATTTATGTAGACATGGTCGCTCTAGCAGAGATAGAGGTATCAGTCAATTTAGCAGCTCTGATACCTTTGGTGGAAAAGATAAAATGTCCTAGTGCCAGTATTGACTGTTTAAGGGCTTAAAGGACAATGTAAGCTTGTGGAAAGTCCATCTAGACTCGACTGTGCCATCATACCTGTGAAGACATTGATCAAATATGCTTAGTATATTTGTGAAGCCTAATCCAAAGCTTGAAGCCAGCCCTAATCTGAAGGTTGAAAACTATAGAATGATATTTGCCAGCCGTGATAGCTCCCTCGTATGGCCAAAATGAACATTATGGCGCATAATTCTGCTAAAACTTATTAAGTATTCAATTTCAAGCAACTTGTCTCTGCCCAATTCAGGACTCCATGGCAAAGCACCAGCTTCCTTAACATCAATATCTGATAGAGTGATCCATCCAAGTACAAAACAATATCTTTCAAGTATAAGCTCATGCACTTGGGTTTTGATGCCGAGCAGACATGAAGACAAATAAGAGCAAGAACATGAAGACGGAATCTGATGCACATGTAGTAGGTCTCCAATAGCCACAAATGAGGTAGATTCAATGATCATGTTGTAATTCCAACTAACAACAAATTTAGGGGTTTAATACATTTTTGTTAAGGAATTTAGGATGGTAACTCATGGTCTTCTCTGTGTAAAAAGATACCATCCTCTCTCTGTGTAATGGGGGGAATAAAGGGATTGGGTACAATCAGAGTAGCCATACATCTAGAGGAGCTATGCAAGCAAGCCAGAGATCATTGTAACTTGGAAGAACACCATAGTTTGGGCCTATGTACCAATTAAGAATGATGGGTTTTCATGATTTTCCTATAGAGATTAGGGGCAAGATAGATAACTGCTGATTTATTTCCAGTTTGGAAACTGTCTATGTTGTTTTTCCTATGAGTATATTGATGAGCAAATGAATGTATTGACTATGTTTATAATGCAGAAGGCTAGGTATTCTTGATGAATTTTTGATCTGCTAGAATTAGGTGTAAAATCTCTCTTGATTATCCATTATAATATTGTGATGCACAATGTATTTATCGGTTATTTTTAACCCCCTTTCCAGATATTGGGAGGCTTTATTCTCACTGTTCTATGAGGCAGAAAAACATAGGCATACCTAGGCATACCTAAGCCTTCAAAATGCAACCTGCGCCATTATATCAACATTCCTCAGCATTATTTAGTGAAACCTAGGCATGAATGAGAAGTTCTGCAATAAAATTGTCTTTAAATACTCAACGACGGTAGCCTCTGTGAGATAAACAATGGAGTAGCAGTTTGCATCAAAACAACAGTATAATGAATCTAAAATAATCAATAAACATCAAGTTTGTTTAACCTTGGTTTGTACACTTATTATCCATAAAACAACCTTCAAAGGGGCATTTTGAGGCATATTTTCACACAACGGCCCTAAAAGTGGTAAAACACAGTCACCTACAACAAATATGGGCACTTCTTTGGGTGACTTTCATGAGGAACAACCATGGATCTTAAAAAATATGGACTATCATGAGCATAATCAGTCACTTATAGCAGTCCTGGGCACACCTACATGGATTATGGGCACTTTTCAACCCAAAAACAGTCTCATACAACTATGAACAAGCAAAAATCCAAAAAAATTGAGCATGTAACAGCCTCTAATAATCAATCTTGTGTGTGAACAGCAGTAGGAGAAGTGTGTGAACTTGTTATGAGGCGTGCCTTATCCATCGAACTTGAAGAACACCTAGTAAATCAAGTTATGAAGGTAGAGGATGGGAGGTTTGCTTATACTGATGATGCTCTTGTTCTTGTAGCTCACATTCTTATTATAAGGACATCCACAGGGTCTAGTTTGGGAGATGACTCCTTAAGACTCAAAATCTGCAAAGGCTACGCTGGTTTTATTGTTGAGAAAGTGAAAGCTACATATTCAGGGTGCTTAAATATCCAAGAAGTTTGTGCAAGTCTTCCATCCCTATTTCATTTGGAAGTTATTCTCATGGATTTTCATTCTTCAAATGCATTTGAAAAAATCAAAATGGCAGAGAAGCGTTTTGCTGAAAATATTGACATCCTATTTGAGCATGCATGTCGGGGCACTGCGAAAAGCTGTGCTTTTTTTTCTTGATGGAAAAGAATGCGAATATGATGCACTGTTTTCACTAAATTTGCTGCTTCAAGCAGGTTATGACAAGACAAAGCAGGAAGAGCTGTTGGGGAAGCTAGGATCTAGCTTTAAGCTTATAGAGTCGGTACTTGGAACTCTGACAAAGTTTAGAGGAATTGTGAGCAAAGAAAACACAGGGAACATGAACAAACTTTTTATGAGCTCCTCATTGCATGGTTTCCCATCACATGTTCATCCAGGGAGTGTAGCTGTGGTCTCTTCTACCCTCTCTGTTGAGGGATTTTTGTATACAATTGAGAAATTTTTCAGAGCAAGAGATGCATTAGGGGGAATTGAGGTGGCCCATCCTTTGCAATTGGAGATTGCAGTAGCAATTTTTGCAAGCACATGGAAGCTATAAGAGGGTATCTTGTATGACATATGGGTAAGGGGCTGTTTTTGCAACTTGGAAAGCACGAGAGAAGATGAACTTATCAATTGTTTGCTTGGGCACAAGAAAATCAGAATTTTTTTCTTGTCTTCTCCAAGGAACCAAATGGCTCCATTTTCCTCAGTTGGGTAGCAGAAAAGTGAGGAGAAAATATGGAGAGAGAGGTGGTGCTACAGAAAAAGCAACAAATCACATCCCATTGACACAACACTCTAGAAATATGTGGAGAAACTTGGCACTAGGTGAAACTCTAGTGGGAGCTACAGATGAATAATTTATATGTTTTAAGAACGATTAGATTGGCTCAATGAGTGAAAGCCCATTTTCTTAATAAACAAGGGAATGGACTTGTGAAGCAAAGAAGTATATCACCCAATGTTCCCTAATTCATAGATGCAAACCTGTGCTGACCATCCCACAAGTGATAAAATCTAATTCACAAAGAAATCCCACATGGGGCTTAACCCTTAGTATTTCATTGGTTATTAGTCAAATTATTATTCTTTTAAAGGGCCTTGGGAAGAAGATCGATATGATGGAGAGGGTGTGTGGGTTAACATTGATATTTCAACTAGAAAGGTGGTGGGAGATTTACAAGGAAAATTTTCCATTTCTCTCCCATGAGCTTAGAGAGAACCAGAACATAAAATTTATTTGTATGCAACATATAAAGCATTGCATGGATTATTTCCTGTCTATAAAAACATGCTGGTTGCTCCGCAGTTATTAGCAGAAGCTGGGATGCATCTTACAAACTCATCACCTCAAATTATTAACTGAATGTGTTCTCTATGAGCATTCAATTCATTTCATAGATGCATTATAAAATACAAAACTGGAAATCTAACTAGGGTCCAGGACATTAAGACTCTGGCTAAGAGCATTTTCCTAAAAACCAGAACCTATTTCACCTTGGACATTGAGTTTAAACAGACAAACCTGAGAGCTCTAGGGACTTCTTGTTTTAGTCAATTTTTAATGCTCAAGGCTACAATGTTCTCTAAAAATGACTTCAAAATCTACTAACATGGTGAGTTAGGAGGTGTCATGGTATCTAGAAGTCTCACTCTTATTTTAAGACAAGTACTTGGGTTGTTAGTCACTACTAACATCCTAGAGATACATTACACTAGATTTAAAGTTACCAAATCATTTTGGGGTTGGGTTGTATTGTTCCTTCTGTTTCTCCCATCCAACAAAAATAGGTTTGAGAACAATGGATGAAGTGACAGCTATTATGGAGCAAGTGGGATGTGATCAGACTGATGCATTGGATAAAGACTTGTGTGTATCACTGCCACATGTAACAAATTAAATGGATCATCAAATTCCATCAATGCCCTATTCCAAGAGCTTGCTTAACAACTTCCTCTACTTCTCATCACCAGATGAAGCTTAATTTTACAATATCTAAGCATTGCTGCATGTCATGGCATACAACCCAAGGCTTTCCACTTCAATAGATCAAGCTATCCTAGTCCTGCCTATGTGTATGGCACTCCACTCTGTCTACTAGTTGTGAATAAGACAAACATAATAGGACAAAAATCTTCCATCTTTCCCCTCAAACATTTATCTTTGGGATCACCAAACCAAATATGCAAGAAAAAACCTACCTTAAACATGTTTATTATAAGCAATTCAATTCTTAAAGAGGTCAAAAGACTCTTTTCCTTTATGTCAAATATTTTATTCCATAATGTAATCGTAAACACCAAATCAGTGAAAATTTTCTTACTCATTACTGTATATTTATCTTTTATAACCCCTTGTTCCCCATTTTTCTCACTCATTACTGTATATTTATCTTTATTATTGTAACAGATACCTTTATTTTTAATTTATTAGCTCTTAGTTCCAATTTCTTGGGTGGGGCACAAGTCCCTTCACTCACCGCCTATGCAGATGGAATATTATTTCCTCTCACAGTCCCATTAGTCACTTTTGGCTAGCGGTGGACATTAGCATAATCCTTTTTCTGCCCACACTATATAAGAAATGTCTTGTGCCCCACAATGCCCAAGAGTTTTCAATGAAGCCATCATCAGTGAAATGCAAAAGGATAACTAAATAATGAAGAAAAAAATATGCATGTGCTTAATGCCAATGTGATTAGCACTTGCATTGCATGGGGACTGTAATAAAAAAGATAGCAAGGGCACTGGAACCTCACACAAACCAACCCATATCGATAACTATGAAGACAAACGCTAAGAAAAGACAGCTCCAAAGCTCATGCCTAGTTACTTAAAAGTCAAGACCATCTATATTAGAACTCATTTAATTAATGTGACAAACACTTGTATGACAAACACGGGCATATATTTCTATCCTCTCCTACATAGAA